>JAXBDA010008507.1:0-14680 GCA_036023075.1 Gaultheria prostrata | reverse complement strand
TGCGACAACCTTTTGTCGACGAAATTGGCGACAAAATATTTTCCTCGCCTATACCATTGGCGAGGAAAAAGGTGTCATTTACGACGATTCTCATTCCTCGCAAATTATCATTTTTCTTGTAGTGATTAGGCTCCATGGCTATTTTTACCTTGGATTTTATTCTTACAAAATCCCATGAAATCTTGGAGTGAATCTTGGCATTAAAATTGGAGAAATCTCCAAGCAATTGGGCGAGAGCCGGTCAAGGGGGGAGGGAGAGAGCCAACCCATTGCCTATAAATAGAGGCCTTGATCAGTTCATTCTTCACACCAAAAATCGTACCACATTTGTAGTAATTCTAGAGTGAGAAAGTCGATCTCCAACTTTCTTGAGTTTTCTTTCTTGAAAACTCAAGTGTTCTTCGCATATTCAACCTACCACCACGACCCTCCACCACGTAGAGCTGCCACTCGATCTAGAAAGTAGAAGTTCCATGGTCATTTTCGTGTTTCGAGGAAAAGAACTTTATTTTCCTTTCGAAACTCGTACTCGTTGCTCCGTCCATCAATCCACCTAGCTTTTCGGCTCCGACTAACCTCGGAATTGCGGTAATTAGTTTACTTAATTTTCTATTAGTCGTTTTAGTGCTTACTTTAATTTAGTAATGTTATAATGCCCACATTCAGATTAAAAAGTAAGTAGCTTAATTAGTTTTGGAAAAATTAGTCGTTAGTTCTTAAAAACGACTTTGCATGTATACGTAGTTGTTATAATATGCTCATTTGGGATTCGTTTTTAAAAATTTACGTCATTGAAATGCCCGATTAATTTTTGGAAAAATGCGTGGCCGATTACACTTTTTACTAAGACAAATTGTACTTGTGGTATTTTGGTATTGTATCAATAAACTCTTAATTGCTTTTGTGTACTACTTTTGACAGTAAAATGACCCCTCTTTGAGTCTGTCAAAAAGAAATGCTTCGCGCTGACTAAGGAATGAATGATGATTCTAACTGGGCTCGCCCGGCCATCCAACCTGAGACTCTCTGGTTATTTCGCTTTTCAAAAGGAACCCCGCGTAGAAACACATATGTTTTGATAAGACACACTTTACGAGAAAGGGCTTTGTTTTTGAAACACGTTTTAGGAGAAAGTTGCATAAACGTGAAAAGAATTTTTGAGACATGTTGCATATTCACAACACGATATGAAATTGACACTACAATATTTTCGAGATGAATAGTTGACACGAGAAACGAGATGAGAAGGAAAATGATATGAGAATGAAAATGGTTTTGAAAAGAATAGAAATGAATGCGGTAGTGCAACGATAGCGCCTCCCCAACTTCGCGAAAAGGTTGGTAACTGTCAGTTGAAAGAAGACGGAAACATGCCAATAACTTTTGAGTGGTGGACTGTAGGCCTGGTGGTTGGAAGCAGTGCCATATGAGTGAAGTGGACTAACTGTAGGCCCAGAGGTTGGAAGCAGTCCACACATAGATAAATTTGAAAAAGAATGCCTTTAATGAAAAATAGTACGAGACACCTTTTGTTTTATTTGCGCTATACTCTGATCTGCATTGACACTGACACCTGCACGTTTCATGAAATATACTATTTTATGTTAAATCCTTGCCGTTACTTTTTGTCAAACATATATTGTTCTAGAATTGCTAATTAGAGGTTTGGATAGAGTTATTGCTGGGCATTTTCACTCACGGTATTGCACTTATGTAACTCTGACATGATACCACGATATTGCCTTGCGACTCTGACGTATTATTCCAGACTATCGAGATGAACAGAAGGAGTTCTACTGAGTCGGAGGAGCTGCCGAATTGGGGAATGACCTGTTAGAGGGAAAAGAGAAGCCATAGATCCCACCCTGAGGAGAATAATGTAATTTGGCGTAGGACAATTTGCCATATCAGACTTGTTATTACAATTTATTTTTATTTGTAATAATTATTAACGTTCTCGAATCTTTGGGGTGTTACACGTAGAGTAATCTACTCACGCAAAAAATATCTTGATCGAACATCGATAGCTAGGTACATCAAAATTTGAATTTTTGCTTATAAAATCAACGTTTATGGACAGTGTAAATTGTAAAACTATTGACAGAATCAAGGTCGTTCATTTTGTAAACCAAGATTCAATTTTTGATATACCTATCAATATCTGATCAAGCTGATTTTTTACGTAAATATATTACTCTGCAGGTTGTATAAGATGAATCATTCAAATTACCGCAATGAGTGCTATAGTGAAGCCCACAAATGGTGCGCCACATCCGGACAGAACATACACTCATCGACTAATACTTTTATTTTTTTATCCAATCTACTAATACCTTTTTTAAAGAACTTGAGGTGTTTAGAATAATTAAAATAATTAGTTATCGGTGTTTAGTGAACTTTGTTTGACTGTCGTCCAAATATTTGGGATTAAGGATTATCTCAACGAGATGAATAAAAAGATACAAAAATATGGATCGAAATTGAAAATTGAAAGAAGAAAAGAGAAATAATAAGCCACGAAAACCTTTATTAAATTGGTTTCATCTTTATTGAACTTTGTTGAAACTTTGGTCATAATTCTCAATTTTGAATTTTTCTCGTCAACACGGGCGTTTAATTTAAAAACAAATTGAGGCACAACTAATAAACATAAAAAAAAAACTTAGGAAAAATAATAACCTTGCAGTAAGACACTACGCCAAATTTGCCCTTTGCCGTAGTATACGACAACAAACTGCTGTAAACGATACTCCCTTCGTACTTAAGTATATATATGTCCCTTGCCAACAAAAACTGAAAAAATTATGAAGGGAGTCAAGGGACATCATTTTTTTTTTTCGAAAACTGTACGTCTTTTCGTTGGTAACACTCATTTAGGGATGGGAGAGTTATTAACGACATTTATTTTCGGCGATTATGTCGGTAATATACTCTCTCATTTATGCTTTTATAAAGGTTATTACTCCTAAACTAGACGAACAATCTCTCGATTGGACTAGAAATAGTCTTCTTAATCAACGTAAGTAGTTCAATCATCACTCAAACATTTTTTTTTCCTACTCTAGAAAATGAGAGACGGAGGGGTAGCTTAATTAAGTTTATGTGAGTAGCTACATTAGAAGGGTCTTGTGCACTCTTTCAAGCGCTCTCTATGCTTTTCTTTTCCTATTGAATTGATTTCATCTTTTATCTTTGTGATAATGAAATTTCTTTCGCCAAGAAAAAAAATCAGCTCTCACTTTGATAAAATCGTTTGCAATCCCACCTCAATCTCTTGCACTTGTTGTACAGTAAAGGAGAAGAATGGCAGAGTATTTCCAGAACGATAAATAGATTACCATATTTAATACCGCCGAAAATAAGAAAAACAAAGTATGATTAATCTTTCATGTTTATTATATAAATTGATCACCACATCAGATTACATAAATCTAGGCGAGCTCATCGAACAGCTCAACCTTTCGGCCGTTCAAGGGCTGCACAGGCCTGTTGTTCCTCTTGCTTGTCGGCAGCAATGGAGCTTTCAATGCCTCAACTTGTGCTTTCGATATGGACCTCACCTGCATCGTATAATTTACCTATAATCAGTGCTGGTCCTAACTTTTCGAGAGCCTAAATCGAAAAGTAAAAATGGAGCATTTTTTGTTGGATTACAATAAAGGGTACCAAATTAAGTAGGAAGCGCTTCTAAAATTCGTAAATTTTCAGTGGGTCAAAAGCGGCCGGACCTCGAGCTTTAGCTCTAGGTCGATCGGCTCTGGCCATAATTTTGTGCACATGTATCATTATTAGTTTTTACTTTCCAATAGAACAGTGCAGGAAATTTGTGCCCCAAGTAAAAACTAACAAACCACCACTCTGTTCGTGGTAAGTAAAACTGGGGCACCTGTGCCCCAATATCACCAGCGCGCATGTATCATTATTAGTTTTTACTTTCCAACAATTGTATGGGAAAAGAGCAAAACCGCCCTTTTTCTTGTGGTGGTTTTTATCTACCGGTTCAGATTCATCTATTTTTTATCTAATTGCTTAGATTTAGTGGGGCACCATAGAAAAGTTCTAAAATCAAAGAGAGTGAAAATTACTAGCTTCTTAAAAAAGTAAAAAGGTGTTTTCGAGTTTTATAAATTATTTTAGCACAAAATTGAAAACTTGCAGGAACAATTAGTCTTTTGAACTTACAATAATTGTTTTGGCAAAAAAACTTAAAACCGGTTTTTTGGTTTATTCGTTTTGTCTTTATTCAAAAAAAATTCGCAAATATTAGTTTTGTATCAATTTTTTTATGGTTTATTGGTTCCTCTCGACGAGACAAATCTAAAGAGGATAAAATTATAGTCAAAACTACTTTTTTTTTTAATAAAGCCAAAAATACGTGGTTTATTGGATTAATTTTGGCTTTATTCAAAAAATAATTAATTTTCACTGTAATTTCATACTTGTTAGTTTCGTCTCGTCGAGAGGAACCAATAAACCATAAAAATTGACGCAAAACTAATAAATGCAATTTTATTGAATAAAGACAACGAGTAAACCAAAAAACCAGTTTCTGATTTTTTTGCCAAAGGGAGCAAGTTTTCTTCATTTATACAGGATTACAGTATTGTTCTTTTACTTGTTCAATTTTTCAAGGT
The DNA here is from genome assembly GCA_036023075.1 of Gaultheria prostrata. NCBI lineage: Eukaryota > Viridiplantae > Streptophyta > Magnoliopsida > Ericales > Ericaceae > Gaultheria > Gaultheria prostrata. The sequence continues at coordinate 10,046 of JAXBDA010008507.1, read as the reverse complement.
CGTTGTGGTAGATTTATATGCAGAATGACAAACAGAATTGCATGAGTGAAAAAGAAGCTAGTGAAATACTAAATTGCCTATTTTTCTTTCCAATAGGACCGTAAATGGAAAACCAATCCGGAAAGTAAATGAAAAGAATTTTGAAATTGACCATATCCTTTTTGCATTTAAGTACGTACCTTAGGAAAGACGTGAAAAACGACATTCTCAGAGCATGGAGGTGTGGTAAGAGAACCAACATATCGGTAATACTTGCGCGTGTTTCGCCTCAACTTCCAGGCATCGAAGGTCCCGACAGCGATTTGAGATTCTTCATCATTGCCACATTTCTCCTTGGCTAGCTCAGCTAGTTTGCTTTGTACCTGAAGTATGAACCATATCACGAAATCACACATTTGTTAAATAATACACCATTAATGATCAATAGGGAAATTGGAACAAAGGAGATTTGTATGTATACAAGACTTAACCTTGGCAAGAATTGGATCAGCATCACTAATTTTGTACAGGATGGCTATAACTGCGAGGCTACCATCACTAGCCTTATGGACCAGATGAAGCTCTGCGTCAAACCTGCACATATTTTTAAATGTGTTGTTTCATAAACTTAAATTATTAAAGACACATTATCATTATACTTTTCACTTCAATTTTACCTTTACTTTACACTTTTCACACCAACTTTAACTTCTATTTTTCAAAATTATCTTCGACTTTTACCCATTCACAAATAATAATTGTACACACTTTTACCCGTTAACTTTTCAAAATAAACACTTATTAAGGAACAACCCACAATAGAATACTATATTATAAAAAAGGGACGGATCGAGGAGTAACTGTTTTCTATATTGACAACAAATAAAGAAATTAAAGCATCCCTTAACCAAAGTTTTTTTTTTTGAACTGCTTAACCAATGTTCTTAGCAATTGGTGGCTAGCTCATGCGGTAGAGCTTTTGGATGCCCCACATTGCATCACGGGATTGAGTCACATTCTCCCCTCCCCCATGTAATAGATTAGGAAAAAATAATTTCGAAGAGAGAGAGAGAGAGAGAGAGAGTATACAAGACGCCGTTAATTGTGTGTTCAGAGGGAGCATGCCAATGCATTTGAGCCAAGGTGTAGTTTTTACCATCCAGAATCAGCGGTCCGGCGTTTACAAATCTCATCTGCAAAAGTATACTTCTGCATTTAGCTTAAAGCTTAACACGTTATCAAATGCAAACCCACAGATTAAACAACCAAACATGCAGGGCCGGCTAATGGGGGAGGCGGGGAAGTACGGGCTTCGGGCCTCTAAAAAATGTTAAAATCGAGGGCCTCTGAATTTTCAGTACCCATATATATATATACATACATATCTATATATTAAACCCAAATATTTTTACTCTAAGCCTGCTCAAGGAAGATTAAATGGTGGCTATATTGTCTATCGAGAAGGATTTGGCTAAGAAACTTGAGTATGGAGACTTAATTAGTACGTTTGTGGCAAAAAGTACAAGAAAAATAATTTTCTAAGTGATGGATTCCGAGATATAATGGTTGCATTTTTTGGGATAACCGTATGTATACTTTTGTAATGGTAAAGTTTTATAATGGTTTTTTTTGTACGAAACTCTTTGTCGATCAACTTTTGTATGAAACATATAGGGAGGCCTCGTTTAAGCGATTCGCTTTCGGCCTCCAAAACTTATGAGCCGGCCCTGCAAACATGTAATCTTGGCCTTCTACACTGACATTATGAATAGACATAGAAAATGTTACCGGCGTTTACTCAAATCCTTAAAATTGTGCAGTTAACGTAACATTTAGCGTCGTAAAAGCTCACAAAATTTTGTCAGAAATTATCCCTTATTTGCTAGGCTCCAAAATGGTAATCTTTTCATGAACTAAAATAATCTTGGTCAATTATAGAATGTCTTTACCACCGAAGGTCGTAGCCTGGGTCATGGCAAGGGTGAGTGGGCTTAAGTGCTCCCTCTCTCCTGTACACTATCCATCCAGGTTTGAATCCCGCCAACTGCGGGACTTGCGTGGCGGGGCCTTTGTTCATCCAGTACCTAGGTGGTGTTGTGGTGACGGACTCACCCTTCAGGGCAGTAGTTATTGCTCAAACCGGACATTCCACAAGCGGGTTCGGGAACCCCTATGGTAACGCCCAAGGGGGTTGCTACGCTGCTCGTTTCTTCCCACTCTTTTTCCGTTCAAAAAAAAAAGTTATAGAACATCTTTGAATGTTTTTTCAGAAAGAAAATGATAACCTTAGCCCAAATGGTGGATGATAATATATATATCGAAAGTGCATATGTATCCCAAACAAATGTATTAATATCCGTGAAAGTATATTGATATCCGCAAAATAATGCATTGATATCCGAACTATTTTGTCATTATATACATGTTATTCTCTACTTATTGGGTGGAGGTTAGCAACCATTTTTTGAATATCGGCCAATACTTCGTCTCTGGATTTGGAGGCTCCAATACGGATACGTACTGTACCGTATCGGCCGATACGCCCAAAATGTTAAAAAATTCACGACCGCTACACCCGATTGCCACGACGTATCGTTCGATACGCTGATTCCCGATACCCCGATACCCCTATTTGAAACTATGCTAGCAACACCCTTCCAGAAATGGTTCTTTTCTAAAGCAAATGGAAGCTAGGTAGTGCATCACAAATTTTTGTGGATACGGAATTTTTTATTTCGAAAGATAATTTTCAAAAAAGAACGAAAGGAGAATTCTCATTGGAATTTTTCTAAAGCAAATGAAAGTAAGGTGGGGAAAAAACATGCATGTATACCTCAATGCTGTAGCCGTTGTTGATCAAAGTAGCATTTGTAGGAGTATACTCTCTTTGCAGCGGTTTCAGCTTCTTATTCAGGACAGCCTTGGCCGTCACAATGTCTATCGGAGACTGCGCTTTCCCTGTCTTGCAAGTAGCGTATTCGCCGCTCATGCTTCCCCACCATGCAGGGCCGGTTTCGTCCGAATAGCTGAACTTAGGACCTGTGGAAAAGAATATAAGTTTCGACTCAAAAAAAATCAATTACATAAAAGCAATAGAATCGAGAACTGCACGTTTTGTGAATTGCCTCTACCTATCCTCAGGCCTCCAAATAATAGATGATTAAAATAAAAATATCCAGGATGAATGTGCGTGAGAGAGAGGGAGAGCAATATCGATCGTACCATCTGAGGAAGCTGCATCAGTGTGGATAAAAATTAACGCGATTCCGATGACAAAAAAGGCGACTCGAGAAGCCATAATTGAAAGTGTAGATAATCCTTAACAATTTTGTTTTCAATCAAAGAGAGCATACAGATTTCTCTGTATATTGTTTCCGTCTTAGAATTCAACATTTATATGGTAAACGTGCCGAAATAGGAGGGTCCGTTGAGATTACTACAATTTTTACTATTTTGGAGGTCAATGCAAAAATTACCAGTGTTTTCATCGAAAATTATGGTTTACCTCAAAATATTTTGCGTTCTCTCTCTCTCTCTCTCTCTCTCGCGCGCGCGCACGCTCTGTCGCTCGCTGTGTGTTTGTTGATTGTGTCAAACAATTTATCATGCCACGTAGTTTCTTCTTTCTATCGTTAGTAAAAATTTGGATTATTTTTGACATGATCTTAAATTTTTTCCCTTCCATCTACACTGACTGTTAGCATAACATTAGCAATGATATTGCGTTACCATGTTTTCTAACGTTTATGTTTCATGTTCAGGCTAAGGTTATTATTCGTGTGTCCTAGTCAGTGTATGTTTGCTTATTATGCATATTTCCTTCCTTTGTTGGTTTGGGTTTCTTGGTCAATAAATTTTCTAACATAATTAGTATGTGAGTGGAGTACTAAAAGAAAAAACAGATGAGATTGTTGATGTTCTGCATAGGATTAGAACTACCAAATTTTTTTTTTGATTTGTTTTCTTATTCCACACTAATTGGCATCCAATTGACATGATTTTCAACTTCATCATAGCGTGCCAGCAAGATCTACAATATGGACGAAACGAACCATTATTTTTTGTTGTTTATTCTGTGTATATATTGCGTTTCATTGTTTCATGGGCAAAGAAAAAATATGTGGAAAAAAATAAATAAATAAATAAAGTCACCAATGCCAAGAAGGTATGGCATCTTGCACACAACACTCTTCACCATAACCAACCAATGTTTTGTGTTCTCGTGTATATTTTGAAGACATGGCAGTCAACAAGGGTATTGAGGTGGCATCCTTAGGTGTGCATCTTAATAATGAAATTGCTGCTGCTGAGTAAGACACAAGGAGCTCTTCCTTGGGGACTGGATCATCAGGAATGGGAGGGAAGAAGGTTATCGATAGCACCTTGAATGGCTTTATGAATGATGGGCCTTCTATCAATGTAGATGCCCATGAAGATGGTGGCGTTAAGTCAGTGGGTACAGATAAGAGCATAATGGCTGTTGCATCAGGGGAAAACGAATGTAATGATGAGATCAACAAAGAAAATGAAATTTCTACTAAGGTGCCTGATCTTAATCAAACGGAGTTTAATATTGATGGTCCTCATTCAGATCTTTTTGATGAGAACCGTAACCCAATTCAAGCTGCAGTAAAAGGAGTTAAAAGGGAAGAAAAAGAGAAAAAAATATTGACGAAATTCTTGGTTTTCCAAAGGTAAATATGTAAAGACCCGGAAATTCATAATTATTTTTCGTAAATAACATTGGGGTAATGTGAGGAATGATGAGAAATGATGAAATTGACTAAGTATTAGAGAATTTGTGACAGATAAGTGAGTTGGGGCTAATTTGAATTACACAAGCCACTACGGGGACCGGGGGTGTGATTATATGTGTTTGGTGTGTGTATATGTGGTGTATGGGAGGAGAGAGATATATTCCCCCCCCCCCCCCCCAACCCTAAAAAAAAAAAATTCAATCCCTCTCTCTCTCTTCTTCCTCCTCCATTTTCTTCTTCTTCTTCTATCTCACCAAATCACCTCCTCTCTCCAAAGTTTCTTCACAACCCTTACACAAAATCAACTCCTCTACGTGTTTCAAGGCTCATGTATTACTCATTTCACTCCGGGAGGTGTAGATCTTGGTTGAGCCTTGGAGAAAGAATATGATTTTGCTCATTCGTTGGAGTCTAGCTTTCCATTTGAGGTAGGGGAATATCCTTCAATTCTCAATGGAATATGTTGATTGTTTGTGGGTGTATCTCTATCTTTGATTATTTTCCTTGGATTCTTGTTAAAACCCCTCATGAGGTCATTTTCTAGTTGTTTGGTATTGAAACGTATATGTTCTACGCTCTCTCACATGATTCTCTAGTCTATTTGTTTGTTTGATTTTAGTTGGGTTGAAATCCCCCACCTTGGGTGAAAATCTGCTTGAACTGGTTACTATTCACACTTTTCGGGCCATGTCAATACAAAATCAGGTAAAGTGTAAAATTATAATGTTGTAGCTCTTCAAATCCCTTACGTTTTGATATATAACTCATCCAAAACAGAGTTCCGTGTGAAAAGTTATGGCAAAATTACTTGTACTGCTCAAAATCCATCAAATCTGCCCAGGACCACTTTGGATCGATCCAAACTATTTTAGTGGCCTTCCAGTTGATTTTGGATCGATCCAAACTTAAGTTGGATCGATCAAAACCCCCCTTTACAGTTTTGTTCCTTTTGACCCCCTTTGGCCCATTTCGTGCGATGTACGTACTATAACCATTCTAATTGACTTGAAACACCTAGAGATACATGTCATGAGTATAATTAGGCATATTTAATGATTCCTTAGGTGTCCTCGGGGTTCGAGTTACGTGTTTGACACCTAACGACGACTGTGTGGCAATAGTTTATCGAATTAGGGTTTGGAGCATCGAATTGAGATGAGATTTTGCACGGACACCGAAATGGCACTAATGAACATGAATTGATGATGGAAATATGATTATGGTGACACGGGGCCCAAAAGGGTATGCCCGGAGTGACAAAGGGCCCGAAAGGGTATGCCCGGAGTGACACAGGGCCTTTATGGTATGCCCGGGGTATAAAGAATGATTCAAATGAATAATGTACACGATGAGGATGTTTTGGATTCATGCGACGTGTCAAGTACACATCAGATACGACAGAGCGATATTTCATCGATATAGTGATTATCGAACCTTGTGACATCCTTATCCCTTCTATATGATTTCATTGACCTTGTTATGTGAATACCCTTCTTGTCATACTTCATGAGCATCTCATTTCCATTTAGAATCGATAGATGTTTTCCTACTGGGCTAGTGAGCTCACCGATATAATTTTCAGGTACTCAGCACTAAGGATCATGATTTGGCGTGTGGATGTGCATGCATGACAACTTTTGAAAGCTCATTGGACTAGTTAAAAGATCATCTTGAATTAGTAGCATTTTTTTCTTTTTTTAAAGATATGAACTTATAACTTGTATTACTTTTGCTTTTGTTAAAGACTTGTAAAATGATATTGACTCATGTAATCACATTTGGGTACGGTAGACGGTTGACCCCTTTATGTTTGACTTGAAATGTATTTGACTTTGACCATGGATGGCGTTGACCTCCACGTGGATTCTATATCATTTATGTTTATGAAAATCAGGGGGCGACAAAATATGTGCAATCAAAAGGGAGGGAGAAATAAGAACAAATGTGTGGTTCTGAGATCTACGGTAGCTGCTGCTGCTTTGTCCGCCTCTGTTTCATCTAATGGAATTAACAATAGGAATAGAATTCTCCTTAATGAGGCTCAAACCATCTGGGAAGTTAACAAAATCATGGGACTTGGATATGATGGGGATGAAGCAGAAGTTATTAACAAAATAGTTGAAATGGAGGCCCAAAACAAGGAAAGGGTCGACTGTCAACTCTAAATTTCCAATCATTGGTGCAGTTGTTTTGGGTATTTGTTTCACCTCTCTTCTAAGATAGCTTTTGTTTTATTGCCTTGAAGAATCTATTATTATAGCTTTCTGGCAAGTCAATATGGATATGAGACTACATGTATGGATTGCTTGGATGGGTTGCTGATGATTCTAGCTTTGTTTTTTGTTGATTTTCTGTTATGGTCTCATAATGTTTTGAGCATTCCTGGAGGCATCATCATGTCATGAGGCTGCTATCTCTAGATCTTTCTATGGAGATAGTTTTACGGGATGTCTACTGTTGTTTATGTCATGAATCTGGTGTTCACTTTCCTATTGATACGGATGTCTGAAGTTTGCATCTAAGTTGGGGTGCAATCCTGATGCATTTTTGTAATCTACTCAAAGGGAAATCACATGTGAGTTGTTAAAGCAGTTTAGTGGGAAGTTGATAGTGTCTTCATGATAATGGATGCAGATGGCTCAATCTGAAGTTCGTATGGGTCCCGAATGGTTCTCCAAATGGTAATGTGGCATCAGGAATTTTTTGTTGCTTTTATGGGTGTATTCAAAGTTGGTGCTACTGCTGATTGCTGCCTATGGGGATACTATCAGTCCTCGAGTTGCTTTGTTTTTTATCCTTATCTCTGGTTGATCTCTTGTCGACCAACTTGTTTCCTTTGGCATATGATTGTCGGGGGGTTGGGTGCCAACATCGTTGGGATGCTTCCCCCTCGTAGTGATGCCTTTTTCTCTTGTCCTTTTAATCTTGTGTATCTGTTACATTTGATTAATAAAATCTTTTTGCCGTGCAAAAAAAAATATAAATGCAAACACATGGACACACATAGAGAGAGATCCTCTTGGAAGAAACATTAAGATATGCAAATGGTACTATCAAGAGTTTTAATTATTAGTAACGGTAGCATTGTGACGATGGCGGGACAATCCACTATTATGTAGCGGGATTCAAGGGTTCTTAAGATTATTTTTGGTGCCGAAGCACTCAAAGGGATCGCAGTGGTCAAGTGTCGGCCCTAGTGGTCATGAACCGAGGCAAAAATCGGATAGAAAGTGATACGTATGTGTGGACACCCGTCGGGCGGCCGCCCACACGATAGCGATGGCTCCCCGATTCGATTTGATTTTGAAAATGATTTTAGAGTCGCCACCCGGGTTTAAGGAATGAACCCGAGAAACCAAAAAGAGTGACTCGTTATGCCCAATGGTTTTGAAAATGATTTTTTACCGGTCGTGCGAAAACCTTTTTTATTTCCGGGCTCGGGGATTTGGTTATGAGAGGGGAAGGGTTTTAATGCACCCCCCTCACCCAGTCAGTGAACCGGTCTCTACTAAATAACTTGTGGGTTATAGAAAACGTTTAGAACTTGGTTTTGAACACATAAACAAAGTAAAGAGCACGTACGCAAGATAAACACGATGTATGAAATTCTAATGTGAAAATGATGATGATGATGATATGAGCAAGGTTATGAGTGAACATAATGAAATGAAGGCAGAAAATAAGATTAGAATGAACAATGAAAGATACAGCAGCTGATCATCAATCTGTTAACAGAATAGATGTTGGGCGCCCAAGGTGACCTTGGGCGCTCAAGGTCTCTCAAACTCAACAATTCAACTCTTGCTTTTCTGGTTTCAAGAATGCCTTGCCTTGATCATAAATATCTCTAAACTGGTTTTCAATCCATATCCAAAACATAATCTCAACAAAGTATTCAAGAGTGATTTCAAACAAAATCATGGATTTTTGAACATTTAGCTTTGAGAAAAATCCATAGGCGAGATTGAGTTTGAGTTGAGAGAAAAGAGGAATTGACAACAGATTGATGAGCAACTGAGATGAACTCATTCACACTTGGGATATCAATAATTATAACAGGATGAATGAAATGCATTACTTGCTCAGAAACCACCTTGAGCGCCCAAGGTGGGGTTGAGCGCCCAAGGTGATCCCTGGTTCTCACTTTCTTTCAATCTTTTTTTGTTTTATTACTCATATATTCACAACCTCTTTACCAAATATCTCTGGAAAATAATTTTCAACAATAAATGAGAATAAAGAGGCATGACTTATGAATAATAAACAAGTTATTGATTTTATTCCTTAGATTATTCATGAAAAATAAAAGAAATGTGAGATTAGAGCTTGAGAGGAATGAGATAGACTGACATAGACACTAAACATCACACACACCCTTCTAGAATGAAATAAAACATCATGTTAATAACTAAAAAGAACAAAATAAACAAAACAGTAACCTGTCTAAGAGACACCTTGGGCGCTCAAGGTCACCTTGGGCGCTCAAGCCATCCTTTGACTTGCATGTTTCTGTTCACTTCCTTGCTTTGCTCTTGACATTCTTTGAGTTTATAAACCTCTGATCATTTTGAAAATGTTGGTTTTTATGTTCTTATACTTGGCAATTGTCAATAAACTTCATTTTCTTCTTTCAAGTATGAACAAAAACCAAATAAAACTCATTTGATGGTGATTTCAAGATGATCAGAGCTCATTTAAGACTTGAATATTACATATTATAATGATCAATAGTTGAACAAAGCAATAAGACAACCTAGAAAATGATCAAACCATAGCAGCAAGAAAACAGACTGCAGGGACCTTGGGCGCCCAAGGGCCGATCAACACAAAAAAATTTGTAAGCTTATTAGTCAACTATTGGACCTTGTAAGTGTAAAATGAGTATAAGGAACTCACCTACACTTACTAGTCACCCTCAGATTGTGACCATGAGTTAATTTTCTTTATTTTCTACCTTTTTGAACTTGATCAAAGTAAGAAAATGTGATTTTTGACTTGGTTTGAGTTGTAGGCTGGATTTTGGTACTAAAACAGTAGATTTTTTAGTATTTTGGAGTGGTTTGAAGTTTGTTTTAGTAATATGGGAGTGAAAATGGTTAATTTCAAGGCTTAAGGGTGGATTTGGGTTTGATTTTTGGTAGATTTTGATGGGTTTTGGGTAATGTAAGTGAATGAGAGAGGCTCTGGACGTTTTAGAGTGAGAGAAGGAGTATGTTGAACTGCTGGAAGTGAAGAGGGAGTAGTGAGAGAGACAGTAGTCCTCAATGAGAGAAGAAATGGGGGTATTTATAGATAAAAAAAAAGGGGGGG
>JAXBDA010008506.1:0-14680 GCA_036023075.1 Gaultheria prostrata | reverse complement strand
AGGTGTGGAAAGCCGATTAATGAGATAAACAGCTGTTTGAAAAGCAAAAGACCAAAAATGCAATGGAAGAGATGCTTGATGCAAAAGAGTTAACCCAGTTTCAACAATGTGACGATGACGTCGTTCAAATATTTTCTTGTGGAAGAATTGGATTTCCGAAAACTTAACTTCATTAGTCAAGTCCACTGGTATAAATAAGTTACAACAATAAGATAAGGAATACATTTACAAACTTCAAATATTCTATCATAAGCTACAGCTAACAACTTGAAAGGGTGATAATTATCCTAAGTAACAACATCATTATCCTTATCCTTTACATTCTCCACTCTGTGGGCTTAAGTTATAGTAAAGTACTAAATTATTTATTCATCAGCTACGAAGTATCTCAGAAATTGATTCTTTGCAAGTATTCCACGAATTGACGACTTACTTACTGACAACAAGTTAGTAAAATTGGTTTATTGAGTGAAATCTGGTTGATGTATTTTGAGAGAGTGATCTGTCTTGTAAAACGTAGTAAACCAATTTTGAGAATAACTCAATTCAATGAAATAGGCTCAGGTGCTCCAAATTTTATCCAAGAAATAATCCACATTTGACAGGACATAAATAAAACCAAACCATCTAGTTGTCCGATTCTGGAAACCGGACCGCAGCCACAGCCAAATGGCCTAAGTAGTATTCTTTCCGTTTCATAAAGTTGTGCCTTTATTCCATTTTTTTGCTGTCCCAGAATATATGCCCTTTTACGAAATTTAATGTTCAAAAGTTGTTACATTTTCATTATGCTTCCTTTTTAAGCACTCAAACATAACCCAACAAAGTAATAAAATAATACCCCTCCGTTCATTTTTAAGTGTTTTACCTCGTAATTCCAATTTATTTTCTCACATCAACTTTTCACTACTTACCCTTATCAATATAATACCCACTAACTTTTCAAAAAGGAATCTACTTTTAAGGGCAGAATCAGAAATGTACCTATAAAAGTTAGATTCCCAAAAGGATCAATTTTTTGGGACAGACGAAGTAGGGTTTTTTTTTTTTTTAAGGTGCTTAGTTAAGTAGTAGTTACCTTAAGCGAATGAGGGAATCAATACACTTTTTGGTAAGCATGACATCACTTTGTTGTGGGATCCACACTATTTGTGGTGGATCCTACATCACTTCAACAAATCAGAATGAAGATTTTGTTCACTCTCATTAGGTGAAGGTGAACAAATTTTCATTCATATTTGATGATGGTTTCACACAACGTAGCAAGAGTTGACGTAATAGCTTCACTAATCAAGTGTATATTCTTTAGCGCAAGCATCCACATCGAGCTCCCATATATTCTGGGACAGCCTTCCTCCTACACTAAAATGGCTCTTTATCAGCCCTGCCTATTACACTCCAACAAATCATTTTTGCAGCAGTGCATCCTCAAAGATAGGATGACACTATTTAATCCTAACTATTACTATCTTATAGATAGGATGACACTATTTAATCCTAACTATTACTATCTTATATTTCTCAACACTATTCCCTCATTCTGAACTGGTGCCAAAACTTCTGAACCTTTTCTCTCACCCTCGATACTTTCGCCAAAACTGGGTCTTTTTCTCAAACTCTGATAACTGTTGAAGTCGTCTGAATCTAAACATGACGGTATTCAAACCAACTCGGATGAATACTTAAATAGTTATTACTAGGATTTGGGAACAATATTTAAGTTCCCCATAATTATTTTAGGTGAAAAAAACGCACATGTGAAAGGAATTTTTTTGTCAATTAACGTGCAAATGAACCAATAAAGGTTCTGATAAAAATAAATTGTTCGTTGCGACAAGGGAAAAAAAATGCACTCTCATGGGCAGGTTGTTGATTGCTGAGTCGCTGACAGTGATACTGATACTTGTTGAGTTTCATTTTCTTTGCCTCAAACGCTAAGTAAAGAATAATCAAACAAAGCAAAAAGAAAGCAAAACCTACAAAAAATGTGTGACTCTCCTTCTATTCTACCCGTATGCAGATTTATCGGGAAGTATTTTCTTCAATATCACACTATATAAAATAGGGCCGAAGCTAAAATTCCATCACATTCTATGAGCATTGGGCAGGTTCAAGTCCACCAATCAGCTACAATTGAACCGATATAATGAGCGATAAACCGCTTAAATACTTACCCATTAAACTAACCATTTGGCGGCATAAAACCATGATAACTGCAAGAATTTAATCCCAACAAACGCCAAAAGGGACAAAAAAAAGACAACGGTAGTGACCATGAACATCATCTCCCGCCTGTTCTCTCTCCTCCGCTTTCTCTGTCTCCTCTCTCTCTCCTCCCTCCACCACCCTTTATACATCTCTCTCTCCTCCCCTCTCTCCCCTCTCCTTTTCCTCCCACCCTCCACCGCCGCCTCCAAACTTTTCCACCCCAACTTCTTCCCTTCCATATCCTCCACGTGTAACCTCACCTCCTTCACCATCAACCCACCTCCGCCGTCGCACGTCACAACCACCAAACACTGCACCAACTCCCCCCTCTTCTCGCCGGACAGAACCGTCGCGTAACGGAGCTCCACGTCATTGGTCAACCAATTCCGCTTCACCAAAACGGGGCTCCGGCTGGATACATTCGCCGCGCGGGTTCGGGTCGGGTCGATCAGGATCCAGCTTATACTCAAGTTGTCTTGGAGATTAGAAAGGCAGGTGATGTCCCTGCTGTCCAAATTCTCATTCATTGGCACGGTCTCTTTCGGGTCGAGCAAATCGACCTGGAAATGATCCGACCCGGTTTCCGCCACATGGACCTTGGAGAGTATTATCCGATCTTGGTAGCGTATGTCGACGGCGGAGATTATGAAGGAAGCGGATGGTGGTGGAGGTGGACGGCGGCGGAGATAGGGCGGTCGGCAGCGGGTGTTGTCGACGGCGAGGAAGGAGTCGGAGTAGAAGGAGCGGTGGCCGGCGGGGAAGGCTGAGATGAGGCGGCGGACACGTGGGTCGGCGGTGGAGGGCCAAGTGCGGTTGCAGATTTGGCGCCAGAGGGTTTCTTGGGTGGTGAGGGCGTGGAGTTGGGACGACGCGCAGGCTGCGGTGGCGAGTGTTGGGCCGTCGAGTCGGGTCAAGATGTGGGTCTGGAGAATGTCTGGATGGACGGTGGAGATTGTTGCAGCGCCGTTGCCGTGATCGGCGGTGGTTTGAGAATCGCCACCCATTTCTTCTTTGTTGGTGGTTGGATATTAATTACGCACACACTTATATAGCCGTTTGAATGTATCAAAGGCCGCCAACGTTGATTATCAATTTCCTCCATCATTAAGCAATCATCGCAGGTGGATTATTGAACGGGCCGGCTTTGAATTGACTTTGAAAAGGTCAGTGAAAATGTTTAAGACTTGGTTTGACTTAGTAAGTAAAATGTTAAGCCAAACACATCCTAGTCTAATGGAGTATTTTGCTCCGTCAAATATAAATCGCACACGTTTTTATATACTTAAGTTATTTACTTGTTTCAACGACAGGATAGAAAGATAAGCAAGTATGAATTAAATTTGGAAAATTTCTAAAAAAAAACCAAAAATAACAAAAGTTCAAAAGAGATAAAAATATATTAAAATATAAAAGTTATGGCAAATTTAACCTTAATATTAACACTTTTTTTATTGTCTGGATGCATGTGTGTAAATTAATAAAATTATCATGTTGGTCTATTTAGTTTCGCGCATGTACTTGACAGATGCTGTAAATTTATATGCTTAAAGAAAAATCAAATTGCTGTCTATAAGTCAATAGTCATGGCCGTGTTCGGTTAGGGGATTTAGTTTTAGTTTAGTTTTGTTGACATCATCATTTTTCTTATTTCTCTCTCTATCTCTCTCAACTCATTACACCTTTTGACATCATCAAAATTAAACTAAACTACCAAACGAACAGGAATTGACACTCAGCTCTGAATTTACTGTTTTTTAATCGTATTGACAAGTTGTTGACAATAAATTTAGCCTGAATTTTTGTTAGGGATTTGATTTTGATGATGATGTATTGTTAGAATGAATTTGAATTATGATTATAAAAATATTTAAGTTCAATTTGATTGTTATTGGACATATTTATATTAATTGGACATTGTTATGGATAATGATCTTTGGGCTAATTTGTTTTACTAATTTCATGAAATATTTGTCGAGCCGAATGTGTAAGTGAATTTGTAGGACTTAGTCTAGTTCTCTGGGCTCTCTATAAATTGGAGTAGTTTTTAGGCTAACATGTTTCAACTAATATTGGACTTGCAGGTTTGGGCCATATTCACAATTATATTTTTTTGGCCGTAGTTGTGGAATCCGTTGATGTTGACATGTTGAGTCCTACCCTACGCCATTTAGGCGGTGTTTAGAAGTCTCATTTTTAGCTTTTTGGTTTTTTGGCTTTTTGGATTATGGTCAGAATGTATTTTGAATTTGGTAGGAGTGTTTGGGAGAAATGTGCAGAATGCATTTTGAAACAGTAGTAGTGTTTTAGAGATACGTGCAGAATACATTATGTAAGTCCTTTTGTTAATCAAAATGGGAAAAGTGAAAAATGAGAAATCAAAAAGTTCATCTTAACCTATTTTTGACTTCTCTTCTCTAAACTCAAAAACCAAAAAAACTCATTTTTGCAAAATGTGTTTTCACTATGGTGTGTCAAACACCTAGAAGTAGAAAATACAAAAACCAAAATGCAAAAAATAGGTGGCCAAACACCCCCTTAATTACTCTGTTTCAATACTCTGTTTAGAAATCATTCTCTCTCTAAATTTAATTGTGGGACCATGAAATTTGTTTATAGATTTTCTTCAATCGAATCTACAAATTGAATTAGCCGTATTCCTAATTTTGAAATCTAAAAGAGGAGTTTTGCAGTTATTGCAAGAATTGTTTTTTATGTTTGCGTTGATTATTTGACAAGATATCTATGTCTTATATATTACCATCAGATTATCAATGTATGGACACCAGTAGGGCGGCCGCCCACACGATGGCTCTCGGCGATTCGATTTGATTGGATTTTGAAAATGATTTTGGAGTCGCCACCCGGGTTTAAGGAATGAACCCGAGAAACCAATAAAAATGACTCTTTTATGCCCAACGGTTTTGAAAATAGTTTTACTGGTCATGCGAAAACCTTTTTATTTCCGGGCTCAGGGATTTGGTTACGAGAGGGGAAGGGTTTTAATGCACCCCCTCGCCTGGTCCATAAACCGGTCTCTACTCAAAGATTTGTGGGATGTGTAAAATGTTTAAAATCTGATTTTGTTCACGTAAACGGGATATGGGGATGAGGAACACGTGTGCAAGATAAAACACAATACATGCGACCTACGGAGGATGTGTGTGTTCGTGTATTTACAATGACAATGATGATGACAATATATAAACATGATGAAATAAACATGTTAATGACTGACACGATGAAATATAATCAGAAAATGATGTTAACATGATTAATATAACCAAATGAACTATGCAGTAACTAAATACCAATCTGTCAGCAACACTCGGGTTGAGCGCTCAAGGGGGTCTTGAGCGCTCAACTTCACTCAAACTCAGCAGTTTCATTTTTCCTTTCTGATTCATGAGCTCACAACATCAACATCAATTAACTCTTGGAAGATGGTTTTCTATATTGGTTTAGATCAGAACAACAACAATAGACAATTGGGAGTTTATTCATGAATAATATGTGAGCTTTAATGGATTTTTCTTTGCAAAATATTCTTGAAAAATTAGAAAAATGAAAGATGTGAGCTTGAGGGAGAATAGATGGATAGACATGATACCACATTACACACACCCCTGGATAGCTTGAATAGATGATCAAAGATCAAAACAAAGCAGAATAAACAAACTGCACAGGAGACAGCTTGAGCGCTCAAGGTGATGTTGAGCGCTCAAACCATCTCTTGGCTCCTGGTTTCTGTTAGCTTCTTTGCCATTCTTTTGACACCCTCATGACTAATGAATACCGATAATTGATGCTCATATGAAGTGTACAATGTATGATGCGATGAAACACAAACAAAAAATGCCAATAAAGATGGGAAACGAAGCTTTAGAACACTATTTAGAAAGAAAACCAATCTGTCCGTAGCTTATTTGCAAATTTTGAACACCATAAAAGCAGAACTTGGAAGATCATAAGACTAGAGAGTTATAGCTCTTCAAATTATCTACGTTTTGATATATAACTCGTCGAAAATAGAGTTCGGTGTAAAAAGTTATGCCCGAAATACCAAACTGGCTTTCTAGTGCAGACTTGAGCCTCAAAGGGACCTTGAGCGCCCAAGCCCTATAAAACTGGAAGTTTTGAAAATGTTTTTCTTGATTTTTATGACCTTGTAGGTTCACAACAAGTACAAAGAACTTGTGTGAACCTACTGGTCTTCCTCAGAGGGACCAAAACATGTGATTTTTCACATGATTTTTCTACCTTTTGTGCTTGAATAAGACTTGAACTTGAGGTTGTTTGATTTGGTTGGTCAAGGGCTTGGTTTATAGACTAAGGACAGTAGGCCTTTGGGTGTATTTGAAGTTGTTTAGACTAGTTTTGGTTTTGCTTTGAAGGAATGGTGGTGTTCAAGGCTTGATGGTGGATTTTTGGTGTGATTTAGGTGGGTTTTTGGTAGTGTGGAACGGTGAGAACGAAAATATGCTTAAGGGTGGCTTTACTGAAACTTTTAGAGAGAGATGAAGGTGGTTTGGTTGCTGGTTTATGAGGAGTAAGGAGAAAATGGCAGCAGGAGAGTGAGAGAGGCTAAAGGGAGGTAATGAGAGAGAGGAGGGGGTATTTAAAGAGTGAGAGTCAGCAGGAGAGTGAAAGAGGCTAAGGGGAGGTAATGAGAGAGAGGAGGGGGTATTTATAGAGGAGAGTGAGTGAGTGAGTGAGTGAGAGAGGGAGTGAGTGAGGGAGGACAGAAATGGGGGACAGACGCTCCTCTTGCAGTAGAATCTCATCATTACAGCCACTGCCTGTAACTGACTGGTGTACAGGTTGGGCGCTCAGGGTGAGGTTGAGCGCCCAGGGTGTGTTTTGTAGAATTTTGACCAAACTTCGCGGGGCTACCCCGGGTGCTACCGAACTCCGATTTAGGCGTGGTTTGAAGCATTGGAAAGGTGGTTGAGTCTACTTTCTAACCCAAGTGGTTTCAATGCCAAATGATTTGTACATCCAAGTTTGTGACCATTTTACCCTCAAGAGGTCGGGAAAACGGGTCTTTTTAGTGAAACGCGCGCATCTCCCTCATTTCAAAACGGATTGGGACGTATTATATATCGATAAAGAGGGCTTTGAATGTACTAAAAGATGGTGTAGGCTTGGGTTTGTTTTGAGAAGGATTTTTGGTGGATGTTTGAAGGGTTTGTCAAGTTTAAGCCTTGTTCCGGTCCTCGAGGTAGTCCACATTGGTCTTTTCATCATCGGGAATGCTTGTGTGTATCTCGGGTTCAAAATTGGGGTGTCTACACAATGTCTAAATATTTTGTATACATTTGTTGACTGTGTGCCCAGATAAAGGTTGCACCTATTTAATTTATGATCGTTGAGCCAAAAGGGAAAATAGAGAAATTATTATGGTGAACGTTTGAGCTGCTTTTGGAAGACTCCACTTTGATTTGTTCTGGGCTATTTAAAAGAAGGGTCTTCATCAAAGAAGAAGAGAAGCCTTCGAGGGATTCAATCATTCAACACTCAAAGAAAAACAAGCCTAAGAGATACACTGTAGATTATTTTTTTCAGACTTTAGAAAGAGAGTTTTTCACTGTAGATTTTTATACTCTTTGTGTAAGCGTACACTTGTAAATGCACCCTTACTTAGAGGGATTGAAACACACCACATATAAACCCACCTTGTGAGATGGGAACCCAATCCATTGTGTTGTCAGTTAGGATTCTGTTCCTCTATTTACTGGGTAGATTTAGCTAATGTTTGTAAACTGGTTTGTGTGTACCAGTTTTGTGAGGTTGTGAACTGGTTTGTATGCACCAGTGTTGTGAGTTTGTGAACTAGCCTGTGTGTACCGGTGTAAGGAGTTTATGATTCGGTCTGTGTACAGTGGAGTTGTAAAGGGGTGTTGGCTCCTGTGAGATGCAACCCAGGTGTAAGTACTGAGAACATAGTGGATATCGGTGAGTGTCTGGGTGAACATCACTGAAGAGTGGACTAAGCAATTAGCCGAACCGCTATAAAAATCCTCTGTCTCATTCCTTATTTATTTTCAGTACTTCATTATTTTAATTATCTAATAGATTAGCTAATCCATCTACTTGCAAAAGAAAAATTGCGTGTTACAGGATTCAAACCTATTCAGTTTTAACTATCTGGTTGGAATATCAGTTTTCAGTATGGCATTTTCGCTATTTTTTATTTATTTATTCTTGGACTACAAGTTGTTAAATTTGACAACTTATAGTCCAAGAATACCAAAAATACTTTAGTAGAAATCTCTTGTTATGTGACATTAAAATGTAGGCAGAATGTCTTTTCTTTATTTTATGATGGATGATTACTGTTGTAGAAACATGTGCAATTTCTATTCAGATGGCCAAAATATTAGACTATGGTTTGTTTGGTTTAACTTTTGGCTACTATTTATTTTTTGATTGGCAAAAAAATACTCTTTGGGCATGTGTTCAGTATACGGGTTCTATGGGAGGGTACCTGTGGTTTTATTGCTTGCTGAACTGCTAGAGGCTTATCACATTTGGTCTGAGCTGCTCTGCATTTTGTTGTCTCCATTGTTGAAGGTCGGCCATTCTGTGTACTACGCATTCAAGACATTATACTTATTTATCCTACCCTTGCGGGTTGTGCATGGCATTCGATATCCTTTTAGCGGCACTTACTACTTTATGCATATTTCTCATATCCTGGCAGGTTGTGCTAAGAATTCCTATTTTCCCACCCCGGCGGATTGTCCTGGGGAGTACACATTTTTCTTTTCTTTTCATCCTTCCTGGGGTATACCCCTTGTAGGCTGTATATTCGCTTAACCTCTTTTAATTTCAAGCTGATTTACCCAAAAAAAAAAAATACTCTCTCAAAAATTCAATGAAAGGATACATTGAAAAATTATCCTAGCTTAACACAAATTACATGACATGAACCATGAGCAGTAGGGCTGGAGAAAAAAAAATGAACCGAACCACAGAACCGGACCGAACTAGTTTTTTTACTTGACCCATTCAGTTCAGTTCTGAAATGTTAAATTTTTTTTAAACCGGTTCTCGGGATTTTTAAGGCGAACCAAACTGGAAATATACATATATACTCAAAACATAAGGGGTGGGGATCAAACCCACGACCAAAGACGTGTACCGGCATGAGGAGTTTGTGATCCGGTCTGCTTGCACCATCTGCGTGTACTAGAAGAGTTGTTGGAAATGGGTGTTGGCTCTTGTGAGATCGAACCCATGTGTAAGTACTGAGAACATAGTGGATACCGGTGAGTGTTTGGGTGAACATCACTGAAGAGTGAACTAAGCAATTAATTAGCCGAACCACTATAAAAATCTTTTGTCTCATTTCTTGTTTATTTTCAGTAGTTTATTATTTTAATTATCTGATTGATTAGCTAATCCATCTACTTGCAAAGAATATTTGTGTATCACATAATTCAAACCTATTCAGTTTTAATTATCTAGTTGGAATATAAGTTTTCACTACGGTATTTTCGGTATTTTTTGTATTCTTGGACTACAAGTTGTCAGTTAATGCATATTAGAAGAATGACTTGTTGATTTGACAATTTATAATCCAAGAATACCAAAAATACTTTAGTGGAAATCTCCCCTTTAAGTGACATTAATATGTAGGCAGAATGTCTTTTCTTTATTTTATCATGATGAATGATTACTGTTGTAGAAACATGTGCGATTTCTGTTCGGTTGACCAAAATATTAGACTATGGTGTGTTAGCTTAACTTTTGGCTACTATTTATTTTTTGATTGGCAAAAAAATAATCTCTCAAAAACTCTATCAAATTAAGGATACATTGAAAAAATATCCTAGCTTAACACAAGCTACAAGACATTAACCATGAGCAGTGGCGGAGCCTCTTGAGTTCCAGTGGGGGCATGGGCCAACACTGAACTCTTGCTCTCTTTTTTTTTTTCTTTCAAATTTGTTTTTTTTCCTTATAAATTGATTTCTTGTAGTATTCTTTGTTTAATCATTTTAATACATTTTGCATATTATTTTATTTTTAACTTCTCAAATAATGCAACAATTCCACTAAACTGGTGAAATGAGATGTCTAATGCAAAAAATAGCCACCACTAACCATTTGAAACTCCTCAATACATTATATCTAAATTCATAGGTGGCTAAACCATGGATTATATGCATTATACTTTATTCTTTATAATGTTGACAATAGTCTTGTTTCTTATCTTATAGAACCCACAACGAAAGACGAATTTTAAGAGTTAGGGATAAAATTTAAAAGAAAAGTAGGTCTAATTGGATCAAGAATGTTGAACGTTGACATTTTATTTATTGTGTATCTAATTGGTCTTAGGCTTACCACTGAGATAATTCAAACTATTTTAAATTTCATAATATATTAGTAAATATGTTAGCTTTTTAGAATTATTTAGCACAAACATTCTTTTATTATTTTGACATTGCTTATTACGATTTTTTCTTCCCGTTAAAGTGTGTTTAAGTCTCCACTATCGTTAATTCCTGACTACGCCATTGATCATGAGACAAGTGTTAGGCACCTTTTCGATATTATTAGCACTCTCTTTTATCATACAATTTCTTTTGAATATTTGTCACCCCATTTTTTGTTTTTTGGATCAATTGTTCATCTTGATGAATGAAACTTAAAAAGTACTAAAAGCTTATGACAAAAAGTCACCCGATTTTTTTTTTCTTTTTTTTTTCCCTTTGTAGCAAAAAATTATCCAGAAAAAGTCCACTAAAAAATTTTAAAAAGACATATTTCTCTTTTTTTTAAGGTCGCCTTATCTAAATTCTTTTAAACTTTAATGGATATATTTTATACTATTTTAGCTTGACTTTTCGGTGTTTTGGCTTTTCACACTTTTCGAAATATGTCATTCTCTTCACATGCATCAATTAAAAAACTAAAATGTCAAGTTAGAGGCTAATTAATGGATATATTTTATACTATTTTAGCTTGACTTTTTGGTGTTTTGGCTTTTCACACTTTTCGAAATATGTCATTCTCTTCACATGCATCAATTAAAAAACTAAAATGTCAAGTTAGAGGCTAATTCTTCTTGTTCAAACTAATGTTGTTAAATTTATTTTTGGGTGGCCTTTTTTTTTTTTTTTTGTGTGGAATAGTTGCGTATATTAAAGAAAACCACACCAAAAGAATCAAGGGGATAGCCTTGAAATTCCGACCTTACAACCAAACAAGGCAAACACATTCATCCCTATTGGGAGAAAGAACATCAAAACAAACTAAAGCTGGGCACTACTGCTGGAGCATATACAAAGGAAAACCCCAGTCAAGGCAAAGCTTCACATTTTCTGTAGAATGTGGCAGTTTCCTCCACGAGAAAACACAAGCTTGGATCTCCTCCAACACTCTATGCACCACCATAGCCGACTCGACACCTACATGCTGAAAAATTCTATGATTTCGCTCCTTCCATATGTGATATATAGTAGCAGCCAAACTTAGTTTGTAAATGGAATTCCTTACAAATTGCCTTGTGCAATTACTAGACCCCAGAAAAGCTCAGAAGTTAAAATGTAATAATTTAAAATGTAAACATTTATAAAAAGAAAGAAACATACATTCGGATTCCGTCATAGAAATTCTCATTAGATTCATAATGATGAGATCAATAATAATACATCTCCATGTTATCGTATGTCCGAAATTTGGTGAGCTTAAATATCTAATGAGTGCCTGATCCCGATCGTAAACATATTAATTAAAAATTTAATAGAGTTAGTATATTTTAATTCTAGGTTTATGCCTCATCAAATAAACTGTCACCGCTATGTTATTGTTGGAAAACAGTTTCTGATAATGATAGTAATTTTTAACATACCATATAGTGTCTGAGTTACTAGTATTTTTTGACATCAAATGGAGTCGGGGGTGCCAGTAGGGGCGGTCGCAACCACAAGAAAAAAAAATCTCCAGTATTATTTAGGAAAAAAAAAATCCTATGAATTATATAGGCTCCCCTGCAAAATATTTTGAGAAAAAAATTCAAATATTAGTGAACTTAAACATTAAGGGTTAAGATATAACAAATAAAATTGAAGGGTTAATATTGTGAATACAACTTCCAATTTTTCTACCACAAAAATCCCCAATCGTAAGCTACGTAAGTTGCTCTTCGTTTAGGTAACAAATTCGATCTTCAATCTCTTCGTGTTGTTATTGGAGTTGGACTGCGAATCATTTAGGTTACAATTTCGATCTTCAATCTCTTCGTGTTGTTATTGACTCTTGTTATAGATAGGCTCGCCCCTCTCTATCATCGATGCTTTTAGTGACATGAAGGAGCGTCGAGTGCAATTCAAGATGCCTTATTTTACTAGATAGGCTAAGGTGAGTCGTTACTGCTTTTGCAATTTATTAATTATGAAAAGTTTATTATTTGTGCACGGAGTATTGCTATTTTGTACTTTTTTGAGTTTTAATGTATTTTCGTTAAAATTTGGTATGCATTTTTTTTTTGTTCTCAAATACATATTCGCTCCTACGTAATGAAATTCCTGGCTCCGTCCCTGAACACAGGTATATATATCATTTATACCGTCAAATTTTACACAAGATGTCTCCAATTAATGCTTACATTTTTTAAGCCACTTTTTGATTTTTGTATGGCTATTAAAAAGAAAAAAGAAGAACAGAATTTTGACATCAAGTCTTTAAAACAATCTATTTGTCTAATGGATTAACAACGAACGAACATTTAGGAATATTTGCTTTAGAAAATATTCATAATTTTTTTTTTTCAGTTACATATATGTAGTAAGTACTCCAGCATATAAAGAGCAAAACTTATTTGGGGATGATCCGCAAACAAAGTGTTTGCACACTGAGCACATCCATGCCGTTCATCTCAAGATCCAATAGTTCGGATAAACGCACGGATTTTATTTTTTTATTTTACTTTTAATGAGGAGAGAATGTATTGATCCGGACTGTTGAATCTCGAAATGGACGGCGCGGATGATCGGTATGTAAACAAAGAGTTTGCGCCTTTGCGGATCGTCGCATATGAAAAAAAAAAGAAAAAGCTTACTACATAATTTTGTGGAAGTATCATTGTGGAACCCAGTAGAGAGGAAAACCAACTCTGATATTTATCCACCCACTTCACAGTTCATATCACTCTCCGCGATTCACAGAGTCAGAGTCAGAGAGAGAGAGAGAGAGAGAGAGAGAGAGAGAGAGAGAAGAGAGGATTGAAGGAGGAGGAAAAGAGTTGAAAAGAATTTTGCAAAATGGGTTCTTTACCAAGAGCAATTCGATGGTGGTTCGCTACATGCAGCAGTTTCGAATTCCCTCCCAATCAGTACATGCTTTCCAACACAAAACTCTCCTCAGTACGTCGTCGTACTCGAACCCCTTCTCCCAGATTTCCAACAACGGTGGCCTCAGCCTTGAGAAGCCCTCCTCCAGGTGAGTTTCTTCGTTTAGAAAAGTGAGATGGGAAAACCTTGGAAGCCCCAATTGTAATTCAGCTGTACAGGAAAAAAAAATATAAATTTTTTTTTGATGTTTCAGAGGGTTTTGGAGCCGTTATTGTTTTGGTTTTGATGTTTCAGAGGGTTTTGGAGCCGTTATTGTTTTGGTTTTGTGAGTTGTTCAGGATGTATTGTGATGGATCGAAAATTTCAGGAAAAAGCACATTGGCATTTGTTTGGAATTGGGATGGTATTGATGATATGAGTTTGAATTTGGGTTTGGGAGTTAATTAGCGATATGTGTTGAATCTTAAAGGGGGGATATGCGAAAAGCATTTTGGAGAAAAGGTAGAGAGATTTGTTGTATAGGAGACAGTGCCGGCCCTGAGTTTCGCGAGCCCCAATCCTATCCTCAATTTGAGGCCCTTCACATTTTTTTCCTATAAGAAGAGTAACAAGACTATCATTGCAACAAATATCAACATCTCCTTTAAATTTCAAACAAAGTTTGGAACTAAAAATACACATACAAGACTATTATTTCGATGTATCAAAATATACATAATTCGTTACACAAAAAGTCATAATCCCACATACAAAAGTGCTATCACCAAGCATTGACCATTTACCAATATATACCTAACAACATATACAAAAATGTACATCCCTATCCACTGTATATCCTTGATTCATTTACAAAAAGATACTAGTTCCATCGGCGACACGAAAAGTACTTATCATTACAAGAACTCAAATGTATCACTTGAACACCGCTCTTCTTGCATTTTTAGAGGCAAATGTATCCATTAGACTTGCGTAATCTAGTCTTTTCGCAAAATCATTTTCAATGGATAACATCGTTAATCCATTCAACATCTCTTGTGACATGGTTGATCGATGGAAGACTTGGTCATCTATACTACTAACACATAGGACTTGGGGGCCCTAAAAATTGGGCTCATTTTGTGTGTGTGTGTGTGTGGGGGGGGGGGGGGGGGGGGGAGGCAGACACAGGCCTG
>JAXBDA010008505.1:0-14684 GCA_036023075.1 Gaultheria prostrata | reverse complement strand
TCTCTCTCTCTCCCCCTCCCCCCTAATCTTTCCTAATTTATCTCAATCTCTCTCCCTCTCATGATCTTTCCTAAAATCTCGAAATAAAATTAAAAATAATTAAGTATGTCATTTTTAATGCACCATAAAAAATAGGTATATGTAGTTCGAGAATAAAAGTCATATTTTATATACAAAAATAACTTTAAAACATGGTAGATTAATGCACCACATAAAAAAATCATAAAACACAAGATAGATTAATGCACCATAAATCCACAACTCAAGCCAAAAACATGAAGAATATGGTTGATTAATGCACCATAAAACCACATGTAGTCCTTCCCATTCCAATCGACTATTTTATCCACACAAAAATATGATACATTAATAAACTATATTTACTGTACGCAATAACATCTCTTAAAACACATGTGAATATGGTAAAATGGTAAATCAATAAATCATATTCGTTGTACAAAATAACCATTTTTTAAAGCATATGTGAATATGATTTATTGATTTACCATTATTACTGTATCGAAAAAGAACACCCGCCTTGAATCGGAAAAAAAAAACCCACCATTAAATCGAACAAAAAATTATTGTATCGTCATTAACAAAATCTAAAATGCCTAATTAAAATTCTCTAAAGAATATTATTTAAATTCAAAAAATTAAATGGCCATATTATTTCTATGTCATTGGATTCTCTCGTAATTGCAACTTTCCACACTATTGCCTCTAATGATGGAACATTTTCCTTAATTGTGAGGATTGGCCTTGATTGGATTTCAATTTGATAATAACAAATTTTCCATATATAATTAGATTTCGAATCAATATAGTTAACCACCATAATAAAATTAGCATACTGTCTATTAATTTTAAATTTTTGCAATCTCAGCTATAGTTTGGTATCCAAAACTTAATTAGGTCAAAGTCTTCTTTCTTTCTTTCTTTTTTTGGCATTCGATATGCATCAGCAGGGGACTTAATGAGTTAGTCCAGAGGGGGTCTAGAAGCTATCCATAACCCTAAATCCCAAAAGCCTCTGCCGAGACTCGAACCCTCATTTTGCTTTTAGGAGAGGCTAGAAGCCTTGGTAAGGTCAAAGTCTTCTTAATTAGGTAAAAAAAACTTAAGACTTATAAGTGCTTGATTGGAAGAGACGTTGGATATCAGCCCTCCAATCTGCGACGTAGGACAGTTGTAGGAGGGTTAAAATGTAAAACCGCTATGTATTGTGATATAGTTATATATTATATTATATTATAAGTTACATTATATAGAATATCATAAACTTTTAATTCATTGTTCTACTTTCCTTTTAGAACACAAATTACTGCTAATGTAGAGATTATTTTGGGTTTGCAACAATATATGGTATTGGTTATTAAAATTGCCTATAAAAAAATATTATTGAAATTCAAAAGATTAAATGGCCATATCATTTCTATGCCATTGGATTCTCTCATAATTGCAACATTCCATACTATTGCCTCCAATGATGAAAAGTTTTCCTATTGTGAGGACTGGCCTTGATTGGATTTCAATTTGATAATATCATATTTTCCATATATAATTAGATTGAATCAATATAGTAAATCTCCATAATAAAATTAGCATACGTCCATAATTTTAAATTTTTGCAATCTCGGCTAAAGTTTGGTATCCAAAACTTAATTAGGTCAAAATTTTCTCAAGTAGGTAAAAAAAAAACGTAAGACTCATAAGTGCTTGATTGGATGAAATGATGGATCTCAACCCTCCAATCTGCCACGTAGGACAATTGTGAGAGGAACAAAATGTAAATCGCACTCTATCATAATATAGTTATAAGTTATATTATATAGAAAAGCATAAACTTTAATTTATTGTTCTACTTTCCTTTTAGAACATAAATTACTGGTAATGTAGAGATTATTTTGGGTTTGCAACAATATATGGTATTGGTTATTAAAATTGCCTATAAAAAGATTATTACTGAAATTCAAAAGATTAAATGGCCATATCATTTCCATGTCGTTGGATTCTCTCGTAATTGCAACTTTCCACACTATTGCCTGCAATGATGAAACATTTTTCTATTGTGAGGATTGGCCTTGATTGGATTTCAATTTGATAATAACATACTTTCCATATGTAATTAGATTTTGGATCAATAGAGTAAACCACCATAATAAAATTAACATACGTCCATAATTTCAAATTTTTGCAATCTCGGCCAAATTTTTGTATCCAAAATTAATTAGGTCAAAGTCTTTTTAATTAGGTAAAAAAATTAAAGACTCATAAATGCTTGATTGGAAGAGACGTTGGATTTTGACTTTTTCCTTGCAATTCATGCTACGGATTCAATTTTTTTATTTTTTTTCCAATAATATTATCTTGAACAGATCTTCTTCGAATCGGTTTAGAAGACCCAAATAGAGCTAAATTGAAACAGTGCGAAAAGAACAAAAACCGTTACTACTTGTTTATCTCCCAAATCAAAAGCTCCTTACGTACCAACAACAAACGAAACGGCCACTGCTAAAAGACAATGACCACTTAAGTAGCCACCTATTCCTCCTCCCACTTTAGATCAAGTACCACGTGGCTGTGAATTAGTCTTCTGCCCACGTGGCTTCCTTAATTTTGTCTGTGCACTCCTTCCGTAAAAGTAATACTCCCTCTGTCCCAATTTATTTGCTCGCTTTGGAAAACGTGTATTTTTGTGGATATTAAAAAATGTACTTCCGTAGAATATTTTTAAATTTTTTTACACCAAATTAAAGTACTCAATGAGCACTTTAATTTGGTATAAAACAAATTAAAAAATTATATAGAGAAACATATTTTGTTGGGGTTTGAAATTGCACGTATTCCTATAGTGAGCAAACAAAATGGGACGGAGGGAGTAAGTGTTAGAAACCATGCATATATATATACGGATGTGGGGCTTGGAGAAAACCCATGAAACAAATTACTACTTCACTTTTACCAAACACAAAGACGATGGCATTGTCCTCCACTTCAACCACGGCCACCACCGCTTCCGTTTTCGCCTCATTCCTCCTCCTCATTCTTCCTACTTCTTTTTGTTCTGATGACGGCGCGAATTTCAAATCTCATGTCCCTCAATCTGATGCAGACCTCCTAGAGTTCCCTCTAAACTTAGAATATTTGGAAGCAGAGCTCTTCTTATGGGCCTCTTTGGGCCGCGGTTTGGATAACGTCGCTCCCGATCTCACCATGGGCGGCCCACCGCCGGTTGGAGCCAGAAAGGCCAGTCTGGACCCTTTCACAAATGATGTTATCCTCCAATTTGCGTACCAGGAAGTTGGACACTTGAGGTTTTCTATACTCTTTAATTATTAGATTCGATTTCTTCTTCGCTTAGAATTAAAGTTCTTTTTGGAAAAATGTTTTTTTTTTTTTTTTTTTTTCCAAAGGGTTTATTAATAATGGCAAGCTTCTGAAAACTAAACTCGTCCCGCGATTGCAGGGCGATTAAGAGCACGGTTCAAGGATTTCCGAGGCCACTGCTGAATCTGAGTGCAGAGGCGTTCGGAGAAGTGATGAATAGTGCATTTGGAAGGGAATTGAACCCACCCTTCAACCCATATGCTAATGAACTCAACTTTCTACTTGCTTCCTATGTTGTTCCTTACGTTGGACTCACTGGATACGTTGGAGCCAATCCCAAACTCCAAAGCCCCCCCGCCAAAAGGGTAATACTACTACTCTAGTTACTAATAATGCATGCACCAATTCCACTAACCCAACCCAACCCAACCCACCCCACGATTTTAATCCATCTTTTTTGATTCGTCTCGATGAGACAAATCAATAAACCACGAAAACTTGACGCAAAACTAACAAATGTAAAAAGAAAAAAAGACAACGAATAAACCAAAAAAATCAGTTTACACCACAACCAAATTTGTCACACATCAAATTCACACGGCACAGTGCCTTTTTTCCCTCACAAATTGAAACATCTCCTATTGCATCTCATACAATAGAAAAATGTCAATACCGCATTATTCTAAATACTACTCCGCAAAATATAACTTCACTTGGATGAGTTTGTTTAATTTGTCAATACAGACAATGGCAACTGCACTTTGGTATCAGGAGTATGTGACATGATATAACAATCTTAATTGCTTTCACTTGTAATACACACGTGCAAGGTGAAGTTATTGAAGCACTCCAACATCACTTGTTTAAAACGTGGAACCTGAATGCATGCATGCTACTCTGCTGGTTTATTAGATTGGTCATATTTTAGGCCTTAGCCACATACATGACACCATACAAATTTTCTGTAAACAACTCCACTGATTTTTCTTATCAAAAACGTGTTTTGTGTACTGATCAGCTGGTAGCGGGGCTTTTGGCTGTGGAATCGGGCCAAGACGCAGTGATCAGAGGGCTGCTTTACAAGCGGGCAGCCGAAAAGGTAAAACCATACGGAATCACCGTAGCAGAATTCACCAACCGTGTTTCGGAGCTGAGGAACAAGCTGGGGAGTTCGGGAGTGAAAGACGAAGGCCTTAGAGTTCGGAATTTGCAAGGAGCAGAGGGGAAAATCAGAGGCAACGTTCTAGCAGGGGACCGAAACTCTCTTGGTTTCGACAGAACACCTGAGGAAATTCTGAGGATAGTTTACGGTTCTGGGAATGAACGTATCCCTGGTGGGTTTTACCCTAAGGGAGCTGATGGTAGAATTGCCAAATCGCATCTCCAATCTCCTTGAATAGCTAACAACTTTGAAATGGTGCTGTTGATAAGGGAAGTAGTTATGAGTGTTTGAAATGGTGCTGTTTTATGAGCAAAAACGTACTTAAATAAATCGGTGATATATGGCATTGCTCCTTAATACCTCGGTCTTCTATTTTGCTCATTTTTTCCTTTTTTCACATTTCTCCTCACCATTTTTTATGACGTCGCTCAATTTGCAAATGCTTTGGAGACGAGGAAGATAATGTTTGAGGTCATACAACTAACTATACAAGTCTGTAATGTTCGTTTTATGCTGAAACCGATGGCCCATGAGTAAGACATTGACCGAAATACCCAGGAGTTAAACTGCTGCAGAGCAATGAGTGCAGCCCGCGATGTAGAGTTTTGTGACAAAAAACTATCCATGTGACCGCAAACTTGAAAACTCATGAAGCCGTAAACTCGGAATCTGTAGCCGCAGCCTCATACAAAATTAAAACCCCACATAGACTTCTTTTGCCCATCTTGTTCTTCAGCCGTGAACCACGATGATCTCCCCTTGAGATGCTGCTGCTGCATTTATATGTGTTGAGTGATAGCCCAAGCCGAACTCTAGTGCCTCCTCTTTATAGATTGTCAACAAATTTCCTTGTAATAAAAAGAAGATTCATTTCCAATTAAAACACTCCTCCTTCAGTTAGGAACCTAGTACCCTCCTTTATCTATTGCCGTGACTTTCCTTAGAAAAGGAGAAGTTGATTTCCAAAAACTCTTTCTTGGTCAGCACTGATCTCCTTACCCAAATAAATTAGTAATCAGCTTGGCAGTAACTGGATTTCCTCACAAATTGTAGTACACGTTCTAACCATCCAAAATGGGTGCTGACCGATTTCTGTTGTAAGGAAATTAACTTCAGCCTGTGTTTGGACGGCCGGAATCTTGAGTACGAATAGAAATATGACTCGTATCCACTTAAAAGGATTGGCGCGCTCAAACCCACAAGCAAACACACTCAATCAAAGACCAAGCCAAGAAAAGAAAACAATCACAAATAAGAAAAAAACAAGATGCAGAGATTTTATATGGTTCCGACTTAAACTGATTGCTTAATCGAATTCTACAGGGTAATGGGGTGTTTCACTATGATAAGAATGATCAAGATAACAATTGGGGTTGCCATAGTGTTCCCTTTTATAGTTGCTAGGGAACACACCATCAGAAAACCCTAAAAAACCTCATCAACGCTTTTCTTCCGTGCCCAACAGTCCGGACGGACCGTCCAGATGGGATCTTTGCGAACTTCTAAACCTGAGCAGGCCTACGCAGGCCAACTTTCTGTCCGGGATATGCAGAAGCTCCTCCTGAACCTCTGAAACAGGTCTTCACCCCAACATTACTATCATTTGGAAGGAAACCAACCATGACAGTTGCGAAATCTAATTGCAAACACCACCACCCCCCCCCCTATTTTGGTGTTCGAACTACAGGTGTGTTTGGGCTTGAAAGCATCTGATCTGTGTGGTACTGGTTTTTGGAGCAATGAGCTGCTGCATGGAACATCATGCAAGTTCCTCTGAACAAATCACCTGAGATATATGCAAATTTTCCGGAGTTTAATAGCAGGACCTGAAATTTTCCAGTCAAGTGAGTTCTTCAGATTGGATGTTTCGGGTTTCTATAGTCGTTAATGAATTTCGCATTTGATTCCTACTAATGATAGGATGATTCTGCCACTTGAATACATGCAAAGATGTGCTTAATTATGACATTGCGCATATAGTTGAGGGGTACATCTGCAAGCTACAGAATGGAGAATATCATGCTTTCGCTTCTAGGTGTGGCGTTGCAAGAAGATTGGAAGAGACGCATTTGGCTTTGACATCATGAATTTATGTTAAACCATTCAACTTCGGGATTTCTTGAAATGAACATGGGAAAGCCGTCAGCTATTTTACGTACGTTTCATTGGTAGCGAGGAAATTGGATAGCATATGGGCAAACAATTTTGCAATAGAGAGAAAAGTATGGGTGTCTGGCTTTTAGACTACTCCAATGGAATGGAATGGAAGTAGTACTCCATGTCTTAATGCTTCCTTCCTTCCACACCTTTGCCGCTTTGCTTTTGTGGATTTTTAATGTACCCTTAAAAGAAGAAGAGCATTCACATCTCACTCTCCGAATTCCAGTACATAATAGTAGTAACATATATAGTAAAGCATTCCAACAATTTACTCCGGCTATGTACCCTTGTCAAATATGAGGAGATATGTTATTAATACATGTGTTCTTTAGCTCAACTCAAAAACTATTTTAAAAAGAAATAAAACATCATTTTAACATTATATTAAGAACAAAAAACAATTATTTAAACGGCCCTATTGTGAAGTTCTGAATTGTTGATCTTGTTTAAATTAGTAAAATAAGAGATCCTGCAAAATTTCAGTTCAATCGGATATCAGTAAGTGTTTGATTCAAACAGTTTAAAAAATATTGTTTCCTATCACAGTTTTAGAAAGAATGACAGTATGAAAATGAGTAGCTACTGCAGAAAAATAGACTCGCTCTTGAAGAGGCATGTATCATTTGATTTGAGCTGCCTGGAAGGAATAATTACACAGTGAATTTTGACCCTTGTTTGCTGCTAAAGTACTGGATCGGTAGAGGAGACATGCACGCTGGACTGGGCCCAAAAATAATCCAGGGACCATTTTTTGGATCCAGTATTTTCCAGTCCACGTTGTTGTTGTTGTTGCTGCGTGTATAGTAATTGGGCCCAGCCAACACGCCATGTTAAGGAACCACCACGTCACCACTCATATATATAGTATTCTCGCGAGTCGCTTTCCACGGCTCCACCAAGAAACATCTGGTGGCTTGCTTGACAGCTTTGCAATGCATATCCATCCGATAATTACGGATAAACCTAAGGGTACAGAGCATTGGTGCACAGAAAATGCATAGATCTGTCATGAAAAATCTGAACCGTTGATTCATCTCAGAATAATTTTTCAAGAGGCCCCGCGAGAAATCACTTCAATCCGACGTCCGTAAGTGGTTGATATAAAACTCACTCTTTTCATTCAAATTGTTGATCTAAAACTCACTCCTTTCATTTTTGAATGAAAGGAGTGAGTTTTAGATCAACAACTTACGGACATCGGATTGATGTGATTTCTGGGAGGCCCCTTGACAAATTATTCTGAGATGAATCAACGGTTCTGATTTTTCGTGACAAATCTGTGCATTCTCTGTGCTCTGTACCCCTAGCAGTGTCCGATAATTACAAAGCTTCGTCGCGGTGGTCAAAGTGTGTGTGTTGTTCCACGTCGCCACCGATTATGCCATCCGCTGCCAGTCACACATCCACACGGTCCACTCGTCAGTTCAATAAAGTAGTAACTCCACAAGATAAGAACAAAAGATACTCTACGATAGTACTGTATGTACTACTCTAATACCCTACATACATACATGCATCATCATCAGATAGAGATGATTTTCCTTTTTTAAATGACCCCACCCCACCACACCACTACTCTCTCTCTCTCTCTCTCTCTCTCTCTCTCTCTCTCTGCCCCCATTCGCGTTGGTAAAGACTAATTACTAGTAGTATATACCCGGCCCCATTCATTAATCATAAAAAAAAACTCCAAGGGCCAATCCCGTAATACTCCTACTATTCTATTCTATTCTATTCTATTCTATTGTTCAACTATGAGTGAGAATTGTTGAAATAACCCTTTTACTAGTATGATTATTGAGAGAAATAGAATTGTTGTCTACTGCTGCATACCATATCGTAACCTGACCCCAACCCCCCCGGGTTTTATAATAATTACTACTCGGTACTCTACTAGTATTTTGTTATGAAATTCGGTTAATGCTGGCTGCTTAGATGATCTTATACCTAGTTACCTACCTAGGTCTAGGTGTACGTCCATTTTCCTCTTTTTCGTTTTGATTTTCTTTAAATTATGGTGGGAAATTTCGCACCTAAACCCACCAACCAGTGCTGTTAAACCAAATTCCACACCCTACTAAGCTCTGCTCTGCTCTGCTGTTTCTACTGACATCGACAGAACGAACCCACCCCCACCAATATCATCGAGATGGGCTCAAAACTTTTAGTAAGCCCCCCCCCCCACCACACATGGGTTAAATCAACCAAGGCCTCCTCCTCCTCCTAGATCAACCAGACAGACTTCCTTCCCCCATTAAAACCCAAAACTCCAAATTCGATTAAGAAGCCTCCCTCCTCCTCCTTCCTATTGAGAGAAGAAGAGATAATATCCAACCCGATCATCCAGCATAAAATCTCCTCAACCACAAATCAGGCCATCAAAATGTTGAACAACCTTCTTTCTCTGTCTTGAAAGTTTTCCAGTAAATTAAAATATGCACCAACCAACCATCTCCCGAGAGTCACGATAGCAACCAAAAAAACATTAACAGACCAGACGGACATTGCAGATATAAAAAGAAAAGATATATCAACGTTGCATACATCAAAACAACCCACAATGCATTAAAAGTCCACACCAAAGTCTTTAAACCCCATTCAACAGAAGAAAGAGAACAACACCTACCTACCAACGGAACATAAAAACTTCCAAACACAAGCAACTAAAGTTTCTCTACCATCATAACCCACACCAGAACTACCAATCAATAGTGTTTCGGAAACAGCTATCAACTAATCATTCCCGATATATTTTTAACCTACTGCAACATACAGAGAGAGAGAGACTAGAACAGTGACCACGAATCTTTCCCTCTAACAAGAGGTAAGCTAAGATGATAGTATAAGAGAGGAAGAGAGAGTGAGAGATTGACCTCAACGCCCTTATCTTTTGGGTGGTCTCTCGTCATCCTCACCACCATCATCACCACCTGAGTCATCTCCATCAGGCCTCTTCCTTTTCGCTGAAGCCTCCACCTTCCCTCCAGTTTCATCTTCATCGTCATCTTCCTCTTCAACGAAATCTTCTTCCTCGCCATTCTCTTCTGGTTCGAAATCACTATTATCTTCCTCCTCTTCAGCACGACCCAGGGGCCGGACAAGGTAATCGGTTCCCAGATCCTCCTAAATTGTCATTTATAGGCAAGAGAAATCAGTAGACAACTCAGAGAGGAAAAACAAAGCAATGCAAGGCAGAGAAACACCACTTAAATGGATAATCTGTTACAGTATTCAAGAAACCACTGACAGAGCATGCATGCAAAGTGCAAAATTCCGGGAAAAGGTAATCCCCGTGACAAGTCGGTTACTCTTTTCCCCCTTGTTACGTGAATTAGCAAACAAGAGAAGTTTCACCAACTATATTTTGGCTTAGCAAATTACTGGACTTTGAGCCCATGACTTTTAGGACTTGGGTTGATGTTGGATTGTTAGTGACCTCAGAATTTAAATATCAGGAGGATCCAACTTTGGACTTTAGATCTAAGATGCAGAAATATTACCAGTTCTACCCGAATTTATGTTATTGCCCTATTGAAAACAAGTACTTATTGAAAACAACAAGTACTTGATCTTGACGACTCCATGTCGACTGACTTGACGGGGCAAAATAATCTGAATCACAGTTTTGCAGCCTCTGCTCGAATACTTCCTCCATATGAGGAACCCAGTTTACACAACTAACTATCGGCAAGGGACTGGGATACTAAAGGTCAACTCAAGCGCCTGAAAATAGCACTTCAGATACTAGAATAAAAACGGTATAAGAAAGGAGCCAGGTAATTATACCCATTTACACTTTGGTAAGTCATGGCAATTGGCAGGTCATAAAAATACTAGTGTACTATAAGTAAACTAGGGAAACAAAAATACAGAAAGCTGTCAAAATTGGTAAAATCAACGGACCACTAGGATCTTTACCAAAGATAAAGAATACTACGAAATGTGATTGATTTCATACAAGCACCAAAACAAAAAATGAAGCAGCACAATAAGAATACTGAAGAACCTTTGGGGATAAATGAGAGGTCCATGTAGTTCCAGAAATTCAGGAGGAAAACTACTACACTTTGAAGGATTTCTTTGGCCCAGAACAAATTAACATGGCACTTTGACAAATATACCAACTCTGATTAAAATTTCCACATACTCCTTCACAACCCAAAACAATTTTCTCATCACGAAAATATGCTTAGAAAAAAGTTCCCCATCGAACCGAATGGAGAAGGTAGCCGAGCCCAGAAAAGGTGGACTTCAAGGTTGACTCAGAAAATTTTACATCCAGTAAAAGGAAAAGTTTAATAAACACCATACGGACTCGGATCCACAAAGCCTTCATCGTAGGCAATTTCTGGTTATGATCAATGATATATAGTACAAGAGTGTAGGAGCGGAAGTTCCTTCAAGACTCGTGACTCGTATGATAAACACAAAACTACAGATACTACAACTGGCATATTTAGACAGATCTGGACACAAATCGTATTAACATACTGTACAGCATAATAACCCTAAGAAACAAATTTTGAGCGGAGCCTACACACCGAAAGAGTTCGATTAAAGAAAACTAACTCCCAAGATATATTCTCACAGCGAAGCAGCTCAATTTTATCCATGGATCTGATCGCAAAACTCCAATTTTTTCACGAAATAAAATCTTCTGACAATTCAATCTCACTCTACGTAAATCCGTGAAATTTCTTAACGAAACCTTGGTGAAGAAATACATACAAAGAGAATAGTAATAGAAAAACCAGATCTGAACAAATTCAACGCCTGAGTTATTGAAAAAATTGCGGAAACATAGTCCGCCTCTCTCCAACTGTTTGTCAACTAAGAAAAATCGAGTTATTTTTTTACAATAATTTAAAAAACTTTCGTGCGTAAATATTTGATTTTCTTTCCATCAAATAAAAGTACTGCCAAGTAATTTAAACTCTCTATTTTCTTTACACCAAATTATAGCTGAAGAGGAGTATCTTCTGACTGTTCAAACTCGCTTTATTTTTTTCATGAAAGAAAACCTGTAAAAAAAATTACCAGAACAAAACCTAAATCTGTTTGGAACATAGGGAGAGGAAAGGAAAATAAGGGAAAGCTGAAAAAAAAAATTATTCTAAATCTCTGGTTTGGTTAGCAAGAGGAGAAATTTTGGTCAATTAGTGGATTAAATACAGTAAAACTTCCCTCTATTTTTCTCATATGTTTCTTCTTAATTATTCTCTCTCCTCTTCCCTCTCTTTCCACAAGTTCCAAATAAGCGAAGAGATACAAAGACAATAGCAACAAAAAACCAGATCTGAACAAATTAAACACGTGATTCATCGAAAAAATTGCGGAAAATTATGTAATTAAGAAAAATCACCTGTTCTTCGGCTTCTTCATCGTCCTCCTCTTCGTCTTCGTCGTCATCATCGTCGTCATCACCGTCGCCGTCTTCGTCGTCGTCGTCATCTCCCTCATCATCGTCCTCGTCGTCTTCTATCACATGGACAGGAGGAGGACCACCGGAGCTCTGCAGCACCTCTCTATCATCATCCTCATCCTCGTCGTCTTCCTCCTCGACATCGTCGTCGTCGTCGTCATCCTCCTCTCCGTCTTCTTCTTCTTCTTCCACACCCTCCACCTTCTCAGTCTCCTCAGCGTCCACTTCATACTCACGAACTTCGTCTAATTCTCTCTCTTCCTCCATGATTGCCATATCCGTAAAGGAGAATTTACACGCAAAATTTGGGAGAAATTGAGTAGGGAAACAGGGGAGGAGAGAGAAGCGGATAGAGAGGAGCAGCTTCTTCGTTCTACCCAGTAGCTCTCCCTCTGCAATGCCCTTGATCTCAGCCGTTGATTCACGAAGTGACGGGGATCGCTGACGTGTATGCAGATCGGACGGTTCTCCTGTGCGAACTTTGTATTTCTTTTGTGTTACTATCAAGTCTTTGCCCCTTCAAAAAAATAAAAAAAAAGTCTTTGCGGCGCTCCGTATTTCTTTTGCACCTCTCTCCAAAGTCACGTGCCGCACATGTGAGGTATCTAGGGTTAGGTTTTTATTAAACTACGTATTTTTATTTGCGAAATTTTCAAGATACCCGAACTTTAATACTGTAAATTTCAAATTAGTCACCTAACTATGAAATCACTATTCAATTAACCTCCTATTGTTGTAACCCGTCAAATTGGTAAAGGATTTTGCTAAGTTGGACTAACGGCTTTGTTAAATTGCTGAGTAGGAACATAGGAGCAAGTGGGACTAAAATCAACCTAATCCCTTCCCCAAACTCTGTTTTCTTCTTCTTCCTCTTCGCCTCTTCTCCCTTAACTTTTCTTCTTTTTTCTCGTCACATTCCCTCACCTAACTGTATGAGTCGGAAACATAAATAAAGCAATAAATTGTTCAAGGAAAGTGCACTAACCTAAGAAATAGAAATTGCGAAACCCAATTATAAAAGCAATAGCCTAATTTTTCAATTCTTTCTCTAACTCAACAAAATCACCTCCAAAAACTTTAGAGCATCATACACTAAATATTTTCAATAATTGCATTTACCAAAAATATAATCTCTCACATCACTTTCATATCTCTTTTAGACCCTAATTTTTTACCTTCTAAATCAACAACCACCCTACACACATTGTATATAACCGGATCGAGCAATACATGCTCTTTGAAAAGCTACACAGAGAAGAACAATCTAATACTAACTGAAACGGGTCTTTTACAATTTAGATTCAATAAAAATCTCATCTTTTAGAGAATTTATGTGTTTAAAAGTGAAGACCAAGTAGACTCAGATGGCTTCGAGAAGTGGATTAGCTCTACTGAAGTTTTGGGAGGGATTAGAGATTAAACCATGGTAATGACGAGTCCAATATGTGAAGTGAGAGTGAACTCAAAATGTTTGCATAGGGGTGCGTGTGTGTTTGTGTGTGTGTGTGTGTGTGTGAGAGAGAGAGAGAGAGAGCGAGAGATGTTTGCTTCAAAGGAGTCGTTAGTCCAAAACAATAAAATCTGTGATCAATTTGACCAATTATAGAGGGCAGAGCGGTCTAGTTGAACTTTATTAAATTTTAGGTGTCTATTATACATAAAGGTAAAAGTTAGGGAGTATTTTAAAATTTTCCCGTTTACATATTTGAATTTTGAATGTCCTTTGAACTGAAAACGCCACCGTTCTGTTCGGCTTTTCCTCTCTCAAGTCACAGGATGAGATTAGGGAATTACTAATGATTTACGAGTAGAATTCATAGACTAGCCAATTTATAGCATAGTCGCGTGCAACCTACACTGCAAAACTTGACTAGGTGAATTCACCATGTGTTTATAGGATGACGCGCCTATTTATAGCATGACGCGCCTAAAGATAGCATGACGCACCTATAGATCTTATGACACGCCTAAGATCTAGTAGCCTTAATAGCCTCATGTTCATTTACAGTACAATTTACTCCGGCAAAGTAGCTAGTCGCGTAGAAAGTGAACAGAACGAACACGTAGTCACATATTTTTCCTAGCATGACGCACCTAGATTTTATGACACGCCTATAGATATGATACTTTAATAGCCTCATGCCCTTAGTCAGTACAGATTAGTCCGAAAACTAGCCTATCGCGTAGAAATTGCACCGGAAAGACCCGTAGTCACTCTGGCATTACTAGACTAGCCATTAATACCCTAGGGAGAATATATTCCCTCATTAGATATCGCGTCATAAAATTAGATTACGTCATAAAATCAAAGCCTAGCCCTTATTAGCCTCATGCTTATTTGCAGTGCAAATTAGTACCGAAAATGTAGTTAGTCGCGTATTTCTGCACTGCGAAAGGTGACTAGGTGAATCTCCCCCTTGGATTCATTGCACTTGAAGCTATGAAATAATAGCCTTAAGCCTATTAGACCTATGGGAAAAACTCCTCATCATGACGCGTCATAGATACACCTCATGATGGAGATTCATGCATTAATGTGGAGGAAATTGCCAAGCAATTTCCATGGGGAGGGGGCCGGCCATATGAGGGGGAGGGTGAGCTCCATGCTTT
>JAXBDA010008504.1:0-14688 GCA_036023075.1 Gaultheria prostrata | reverse complement strand
ACGTGAATGGAGAAGAAGAAGAGATGAAGTTGATGTTCTGACTTTTGATATTTCCGTGGCAATTTTGAAATTACTCCCAACTTCACTTCCGCGTATGTGTATC
This sequence comes from Gaultheria prostrata, assembly GCA_036023075.1. Lineage (NCBI taxonomy): Eukaryota > Viridiplantae > Streptophyta > Magnoliopsida > Ericales > Ericaceae > Gaultheria > Gaultheria prostrata. Next base: position 14,585 of record JAXBDA010008504.1, on the reverse strand, counting down.
CGGGATAAATAATCCCACCCCCCCATGGGATAAAATACTACCCTGCAATAAGGATTAAAACAGTCCCAGTTTTAATAATCCCAGAGGTGAAACGGGAACCAAACGAAGGATAATGCGGGATTAGGCGCCCTTAGTTCAATCCCAGACACCTAATCCTTGAGTACTCTTGATGCGGATAGATGTGGCAGTTATCCAGCATTTTTGTTCCGCACCTTATTTAACGTTTTCCTATCCATTGTTCTGGAAAATATTTTACCAGTGTCCACCAAACAATGTAAACTAAATGGAAAAAAAAAACATACTTTCCATGAACTCATTTTACCTGAAAAATATTTTCCTTCGAAAAATATTTTACATCGAAACAAACGGTGCCTAAATGTTTACTTTCTTATTAACGCTCCAAAAATGTGTGTATTTTTCAAATAACATTTCACAACTTTTGATTAAAATGCTTTGAGCTTATGTTTACAGATTTATTATACATAATTATGAAAAAACCTCAAAAGCCTTAAAGCTTGTTGACTGCTTGGAGCTCTGCCAAGTGATTTTTCAGAAGCCTTTTCTATCACACATTGGTGTGAGTTCCACAAAAATTCGTGATGGAGCCCATACCAATGTGCGGTTGCCATATATATTTTCAATTGACATGTTCCACATTTTCTATGGCCATAATTGCAACATGCCAAAAGTCTAGAAAATGAAAACATATCAATCCTTTGAAAAATAGACAAAGTCTGGTGAAAGTCTTTAGAAGTTTAGCTTTATATCTCTGTTTTAGTACAGTATAAGTGGGCATCTGTACTAAATTACAACAAACTTGGATAAAGCATAGTAACTCAAGCTATGATTAGGACATAGTAGTCAATCACACATGGTTTTATCTTCATATGTGTGAGCTCGAATTCTCTGACCCAATTTTATCCACATGACTTGGGTACCATCATAGTTTTAATGACCGGGGCCCTTGATAGATTAGACTTCTTTAAGAATATTAGGCACGTCCAATTTCATGTTAATCGGATATCGTTTAGTTAATGTATTATCGAAAACAAATTTATCTCTAAAAAAAAGGGTTCAGAAAATATTACATCATTGGATAAAAATCTATTCTATAGAGATAAATGTGTTTTCGATAACACATTAATTAAACGATTTTTGATTAACAGGTATTTTGGCATGTCTAATGTTCTCGACGAGGTCTCAATTATCAACATCCAAGTCATCAAAACGGACATGAAAAGGGGCCCGAAACCCCTTAAAGAATAATTAGGGGATCCTAGGTGCACCTCCATACTACGGGATTGTAGTGCACCAAAACGATGTCGTTTGATAGCAACACAAACACTTTTCGTGCAAGAAATGGAAGTTGGGTTGTTTCTTTTTCTTTCTTTTTACTGAGGAAAGAAAATCTCATTCATAAAAAATACGGTACTTTATACTCTATTTGCTAGAATTACAAATGAGTACATCACTCACATCAGGTACTTTATAGTATTAAATGCAGCTTCAATGATTTTCTGTTTTTGATAGTGAAATGCAGCTTCAATGATGGGTCCTCCGAAAAGGGTAAATATCTTTTCTCCTTTTTTTACCTAGAAATGCTAGTACTTTTTAGAACAAATTTATTGAAACCATTTCATTTGCATTTGTTGGATGATCAACAAACCCTAGCTCCTTAATAAATGGGGTATCTCCCTATCATGATCTTCATGAATGGGAACATGTGAATTTGATTTCCCACCACATATTTTCCTTTACGCTACCACTTGAAATCTGGCCGCCTCTAATAAGAGTTGAGCATGATCGTCAACATCGATCTTTCATCACCACACATTCATATAGAATTTATATACCTGATTTTCTTTATGTCAATCGATAAAAGAAATCAATTAAATCACATATGAAGTACAAAGTACAAATTCGGGACACTACATCAATTATGAGAGTCCACAAGACAAACAAATCCAATAACTTAACCAATATTAACAAATAAGCCCGCTACACTATATACCTAATTTTGGACTTCGCGTAATTAACATGTAATAGCAGACCGAATTAAAAGTAAAAAGCATATTTAACGTTTGAGGGCAAAATAGGCCTAAAAGAGAGGGGAGTGGTTTTTGAGAACCAAAACACAAGTGGATGCCTAAAGCCAAATCTTTTTAGGGGACCTTCTACTTTCCACTTGTCTCTTTTAGGAACTTTTCTTTTGTGCCCCAAAATGGTATTGGGGCACCGGTGCCCCATTTTTTTTGGACCATTGGATGTAAAATAAACAAATCTCAGCCGTAGGATCCAAAAAAGCAAGTGGTTTTACCAAAAACCGAGGTGGTTTTGCGGGTTTTCCTCCAAAATTACTTACCACGAACAAAGGAAATACATACTACCATATAGGCACAAAATTACTACTCAATAAGGCAACACTTACCACACAATAAGGGAAGACTTACCACAAAATAAGGCCACTGGTCAATCCGGTAGCAGGTCACCATTTTGAGCGGAAAAATCGTTATTTTGGGAGTTTTATAATACCACACCACTTTTTACTCAATCCCTTCCGAATTTTGTCCTATAGGTAACTATTTTGTAGTGGGCAACATTAAAAAATAAGGTGAAAAAAGGCTTTAGTCTAATTGTATGGTTCTTCGAACATTTTTTGAAATAAAAAATATTAAACATATAATAATAATAATAATCTCTAAATTATATTTAAATAATTTTAAATAATTTTTCTTTATAAATTTATGATGACCATGTGAAAAAGGATATTCATTTATTATTTTTGATAACTTGAAAAAATATTTTTTATTTAAACACACACTACAATAATTGTAATAATACCATTGAATGAAATAATGCTAAAACAATAACTAATAAATATTAAATATTAAATTATTTTAGTAGGACCTTCCACTAAATTAAGACAAAGTATTAAATACAATTAGATTATTAAATTAGATTTAGATACAAAACAAGAAATTAAATTAATTTATGCAATCGATTGACATGATATTGTAGCGATTAATAGTTGTAGTTGACATTAGGGTAGTGTTTGATTGACGATTAATCACAATTATCGATTGTAGTCAAAGTCATTCGACTAAGAGTTTAAGTGATTTATCAAACAATTTTAAAATTGATCAATATAATATGAGTTGCAAATCTAACAACTAAGAGTCAATGATAAATAGTGATAATTGGGGCTGTCATCCTACAATTGGCTAAAATGAATGGGTTAATATAGGTTGATATTATCAATATTATTACTAAATATAGTACTTAACAGTAGTGTTAGTTGACAGCGATCAATGAGTGATTGATACAAGTGGTTAATATAGTGGTTAATACAACTAGCTAAAATGAATTGGTTAATTTAGGTTGATATTATCAATGTTATTATTGAATGTAGTACTTAACAGTAGTGTTGGTTGACAGCGATCAATGAGTGATTGATACAACTGGTTAATATAGTAGTTAATACAATAAGCTAAAATGAATTGGTTAATTTAGGTTGATATTAACAATGTTATTACTGAATGTAGTACTTAACAGTAGTGTTGGTTGACAGGGAACAATGAGTAATTGATACAATTGGCTAATGTAACAGTAACCACTAACTATTGATCCATAATGACTCATTCAATATATCATTGTGTTTCAGTAATTATTAAAGATAAATATGTTTCAAATGCAATATAATACAAATTTAGTACAACTAAGAGACATTAAATATATTGGTAGTTATGTTCCTAACTACCCTTATTATGGTGCATTAACTATGTTACATAAATGTATACCTAACCATCATTAATTCCATACTTACCATAGAATAAGGCTATACTTACCATATAATAAGGTTATAGGTACCATAACATTTTATCGTGTTTACTACCATAACAAGTCGTATGTTGATGTGTACATACTACGGTTTCTGCTAGTACTTACCTTTTGGAAAGGAAATAGTTATTACGTATTCAGGCATTTTGTAAGGATGTAACATGTCTGAATTCTTGCTTACCTACCACACATTGTGCCATTAATGGAACTAAATTTGTCCTACCTACCTTAAACTACTCAAAACTTATTCTCAATCAGATTGTAGCAAGTTTTTTCTTCTATCTCATTCATCTTCCTTCTTGTTTCACAAAATGAAAAGTATAGAAGATATGGAACTTTGAAGAACAACAAAGTGAAGAGCTTCTCCAAGTAAGTTTTTTTACAATAAGAAAGTTTAGATCCTGGATCTTGATCACAAATGATTCATTTCGCATTTTAATGTAGGCATTTTTTAAGTTTGGCAAATATGAGATGCATATTTTGCAAATGATACATTTTTAATTTGTTAAAGTTATACTTACCATAGTGTATGGAAACTGCTACCATTAGAGATGAAGATAGTTACTAGTAATGTTGTTACCAAACTGTATGGACTTTTTTCTGTTGTTGTAGGTCGTATTTACCACTAATTGAGGTCCTTTTTACCAGATTCCGAGAGATGGATGATAATGGCGTGATAGATAACAATTTTCCCGCTCAAAATGGTTTAGTATCCGAAAGGATAACATTCACAAGAACAATGAAGGTATAGGTTTGCTCAAAAGAAGGACATAGAGAAGCTAAACACATGGAGAGAGAAGATCGAAGTAGAGAGCCGACGGCACTAACTAGAGAATTTTGTAGTAAGTAGAGAATTTCGTAGGAAGTAGGGAATTTCTGGATCTAATATTGGAACCTTTGTTCGTATTAAGTAAGATATTTGAACTTCGAAATTGTGGATCCTTTATCCAGATTAAGTAAGATATTAAGTAATATGCAAGTTGATTTGTATTTCTGAAGTACTACCAACAGCTATTGTAACTTTGTTCAGATTTCAGTAAGTAATTCCTATATCAGTGGTAAGTACGTTCAGAATCTAGTAAATATACCCTATCTTTGTGGTAAGTACGCCCAGAATCTAAGTAAAAAATACTATTGTACAATATTTCCTATATAAATGGTAAATATCTCTAGGTTAAGGTAAAAATATCCTATGTTTTGTGGTAAGTGTGCCCAGATGAGCCACAAGAGTTGGCACCAAACAATAGCAGCTAGAAAATTTTACCACAACACCAAATTTTTTAAATTTCTCCTCTTCCTAACCAAACAAGGGAAGATAAGTTTGTAGTAATTTTTTCCATTCTCCACCCTTCTTTTCCTCAAGTTCCAATAAATACAAACTTTTAAAGGCTACCAAGCGATATTTCTCAAGTTCCAACAAATCACATATCATAACCATATAAGTTTACAAAAAAGGCTCCAAGCCATGTCAAGTCTACAAAAGGCTACCAAGCCATGTTAAGTTTACAAAAAAGGCTCCAATGGTCTTCTCCGAGCTTGCATGATAAGACCATATGTGACATTCCTAATCTTCATTGGCCTCAAGCCCATCTGTCTTCATTGGTTTCTGTATGGTTTGGTATTCCCAGAACTTGACATCATGATCAGTACTCCAGTAACGAAACCAGCACCATCTGGAACAGTTACAATTGATTTGAAACGGCACACGTGCACCTACAATGCATGAAAATGAATTAGGGTTCCTTCAATTATAGTGAAACTTCAGTCAAATATACAGCAATGGAAAATCATATTCATCTCAGTCATGGCTTTAAAATATTTTGATGGAATTGCAGCTCACTATGACTCTATATTGTTGCTTTGCAGCACCATAGATTTCTTTCACAAAGTAGCTTACAACTTTCACTTATCAAAGACATGAAACTCCATCAGCTCTCTGGTTTAAAAGTGGTATACTTTTCATCTAATTCTTTATATCCGGGTCGTGTCTCATTTAGCTGCATGAGACTTGATGAATGTAATACTGGACCCTATTCTTATCTTTGTTTGGGATTTGGGAGTCAATGGTGTAGCCATTGCACCTATTCTTTCTCAGTAAGTTATACTATTCAAAGACCATCAAGTAGCCAGTGCACATAAAATCCTATTCAGGAAATTGTTGCGAACTTACTAGGTGATTTTCACATCTTGATCCTCTCTTATTACATCTACTCTTAACATGTTCTTTACACATAATTAATTTCACTGGTCGTCCTATTTAAATTGATAAAAAAAAAAAAGTTGATCTCCTATCTCCAAGTACTAAAGATTTGCAGCTTGGTCGATTTCTTAAAAGTGGTGAGTTCAATCTTGCTATTTCATTGTAAATTTTTAATGTATGATGCATCATAAATTCTTAAAAATGGCAAGGTGTTTCTTAAAAAATTTCAATCTTGCATAGCAGCATCATAGCTTTCTTTCATAAAACAGCCCGCAACAGTCAATGTTCCACATGATTAACCTTTTTTATTCAATCAGACATTTGCAACAAATTGGTCATGGATTCAAATCCTCAGAAAATTAATCAGCCCTCCAATGTTAAAATTCAACAACCAAAATAATTCCAAATCGAACCAAAGTCTTAACCCCAAAATCAAAACAAAAACGTATCAATTACATGTAGCTTTGGGTTTGGCCTGGAAAATGGAGATTAGATGTGCATCTAAAAGAATTAAATGACAAATACCTCGAGTCAAAATAATAGTACTATGGTTACTTTGAAAACACATCTTACATGAACTAGTAACACGAGCAAGTGGGATCTATCAAAGTGTGCGGATAGTATTAGGAACCATTCAGAATGTAATAATCAGATATACTTGTCAGGCTACAGCAAAAATTCAAAAGAGAAGGTGAAATAATGTTACTTGTTCTAGGTTCTGCTCTGCTTTAATACGGTGTCCATCGAACAAGAATACAATCGCCTTCACATCCAATGACTGTCTCTCGCAATAAGCTGTCATAAACTTCTTTAGCTAGGTATTGTTTTTAATCCTGAAAAACACCTCATTCCCTTCCTGGGGGAAAAAAAAAGAGTGCCAAACCCTAAATTAGAATTTCTGAAATTAGAACCCTAGTTTTCCAATTATGGGTTAAACCTAAGAATTGAAACAAGTTGAGAGAGAGTGAGAGAGACCAACCTTTGGGGTGGCTCTGCTTCGGAGCTCGACTGGTTGAAGAGAGGGCGTTTGAAACTCGTTTGATTTGATAATATGAATCAAATTTATCAGCAAGAGAGAGAGAGATGACCGAACTGAGGATTTTCCGTGGAGGAGATGGAGGATCTGCCATGGAAGAGATGGAGAGAGGGTAGTAGCAGAGATGGAGGGGTGAGGCCTGAAGTACAGGCGTAAAAATTATTCAACTTGTTCAGTCGGTAATAGGAAAGAGAAGGGGGTGGGCGATGGATGGCTGAGATTATCCTAAGAGATCCAACGGTTCAAAAAAATTGGGGGCACCGGTGCCCCAATACCACTTTGGGGCACCACAGCCTGACCCCTCTTTTAGGGAAGAACATGTTGGGTCCCCAACTGGCAACAGTAGGTACTTTGCACTTTGGTCCAATTTCAACCAATTTACTGTTAATAACTTCAATTTTTTTACTGTAGGGGTGACTTTTGTGTTCAATTTTAGTCGGTTGTTTTGGTAACCCTTGCATATGGAGTAACTTGTTTTTATTTATGATGAATCTTAATTGTTTACTTTATATCTTATAATGCCGGACACAAAATAAATATAGAAAACAAATAAACTACTCCTATAACTATCAAACCGGTACTCAACAACCTCTAGGAAATTATTTAAATATTCCCTCCGCTCCAATTTAATAGTGCATTACAAAACAACAAGCAATTTTTAAATTAAAAAATAATATATTTTCCCAAATAATGTTTGAATTTTTTTGTACTGTATTAAAATTGTCAATGAGATCTATCAAAAAAAATTCATATTAATTATAAAATTATTTTTGTAAGTACATTACAACAAACTTGGAATAAAGCATGGTGACCCAAGCTATGATTGGGACATAGTAGTCAATCACGCATGGTTTTATCCAAACCCAGAGGCTTACAAAAGAGAGGCCAATCCAATTTGGTGTTTGGTCAATTGCCACCTTTTGCCAATTTTGCCCTCCAATTGGAAATTGCCCCATTGGTTTTCTTGTAATTCTGCCACAATTCTATGCCCTTTTGGTCTTTTGGCTTTGTATGGCTAAATTACGCATTTGAGTCCCTGGAGATTGTTGCTTTATGGATTTGAGTCCCTAGAGTTTGTTGCTTACGCATTTGAGTCCCTAGAGTTTGTAAACCAAAATATACACGGGCATCACACTCGTGCAACGCACGAAGCCGTTAAACTAGTCTTCATATATGTGAGCTCGAATTCTCTGACCCACTTGGGTACCATCATAGTTTTAATGACCGGGGCGCTTGATAGATTAGTCTTCGTTAATGTAGGCACGTCCAATTTCATGTTAATTGAATATTTTTTCGTGCGTTCTTACAACACATTTATCTCTATAAAATAAATTTTTATCCAATGATGTAATATTATCTGAACCCTTTTTTTTCTCTAGATAAATGTGTTTTCGATAACACATTAATTAAATGATATTTTATTAACATGTATTTTGGCGTGCCTAATGTTCTCGACGAGGTCTTAATTATTAACGTTCCGGTCATCAAAACGGAGATGAAAAGGAGCCCGAAACTCCTTAAAGAGGAATTTGGGGATCCTATAGTATGCCTCCGTACTACGGGATTGTAATGTACCAAAACGATGTCGTTTGATAGCAACACAACACTTTTCATGCAAGAAATGGAAGTTGGGCACCGTTGTTTCTTTTTCTTTCTTTTCACTGAGGAAAGAAAATCTCATTCATAAAAAATACTACTATAATAAAATATGCACTAATTTATATTTGCTAGAATTACCCTTTTGTGAGTACATCAGGTACAATATCCATCCATGGAGGCTTATAAAAGAGAGGCCAATCAATTTTGGTGTTTGGTCAATTGCCACTTGTTGCCAATTTTTCCCTCCAATTGGAAATTGCCCCATTGGTTTTCTTGTAATTATGTCATAATGCTATGCCCTTTTGGTCTTTTGGCTATGTATGGCTAAATTACGCATTTGAGTCCCTGGAGTTTGTTGCTTTACGGATTTGAGTCCCTAGAGTTTGTAAACCAAAATACACACGGGCATCACACTCGTGCAACGCACGAAGCCGTTAAACTAGTAGTATTAAATGCAGCTTCAATAATTTTCTCCTTTTGATTGTGAAATGCAGCTTCAATGATGGGTCCTCCGAAAAGGGCAAATATCTTCTCTCCTTTTTTACCTAGAAATGCTAGTATTTTTTAGAACAAATTTATTGAAACCATTTCATTTGCATTTGTTGAATGACCAAACAAACCCTATCTCCTTAATAAATGGAGCATCTCCCGATCATGATCTTTATGAATGGAAACATGTGAATTTGATTTCCCACCACATATTTTCCTTTACACTAAATCTGGCCGCCTCTAATAAGAGTTGAGCAGCGTCTTGTGTTCGTCAACGTTTTTATCACCACACATTCATATAGAATTTATGTACCTAATTTTGGACCTCGCGTAATTAACACGTAATAACAGACCGAACTGGGATACTCCTGCATGAGAGTGCTCCTGGAATATTTTTGTTTGGTTAGGCTTTCAAAGGATTTTTTTGAGTACGTAATAAGTGGATAGAGATAGAGAGAGAAATGAAAGTAATAATTTTTTTTGATCGGCAAAATTTTATTAAAACTCGACAAAGGGTACATCGAGGGAAACGAATCCAAGGAAAATGCAAGGAAAGAGAAAGGCAATACATCAAGCAAGACACTGAAAGTAATAATTAGAGAGAAAATTTATTAAAATTATTCTGAAAGAGAGGAGTGATTCTTGAAAACCAAAACGAGCAATGTTGGTGCTGTAATGCCAAATCATTTTAGGGGACCTTCTACTTTCCACTTGTCTCTTTAAGGAAGAACATGTTGGGTCCCCAATGACCCCAACAGGCAACAGTAGGTACTTTGCACCTTCATCCAATTTCAACCAATTAACAGTTAATAACTTCAATTTTTATTACTGTATATATATAGGAACGTAGGGGTGACTTTTGTGTTCAATTTTAGTCGGTGGTTTGGTAAGTACTCTTGCATATAACTTGTTTTTATTTCTGATGAATCTTAGTAATTTGTTTACTTTATATCTTATAATATCAGACACAAAATAAATACTAATAAAAAATAAATAAACAAGAACTATCAAACCGGTGTTCAACAACCTTTAGGAAATGATTTTTTTTCTTTCAAGAGCATAAACTTTATTAATCTCTGAAATCAGAAAGATACAAAGATTAAAAGGGAATGAGAGGCCAAGAACCCCCCACAGGATACACGGACCCTGCTGGAAAAGAAGCACCCTCAAACCCTCAAAAAAGCCAGTTGGCAAGAAACCAACTCGGCAGAAAGCAGAAAAAACACCAAAAGAGCAAACCCAATGCTTGATGAATGGGCTGCCCTGCCGGCAAACCACCAAAGAACTCCGACATACAAGCTGACCTCTCCGTTAAGAATAATACGGTTTCTATTTTTGATCCCTTTAGGAAATGATTTAAATAGAACTTAAAATATGACTCAGTCTTTGAATGGATGAGAAAAAATGATTAAATAATTTTAATTTCAACTCCATGAATTAATTGTCCAAATTCAAATATCTCCAAACACGTGATAGATAGGAGAAAATTTTGGGTGCAAATTGGGTATAGGCCCCGTGGTGCCCAATTTGCACAGAAAATTTTCTCGATAGATAGACATTCAAGGACATATATAATTAATATATGCAACCATACATATGTACTTGATTCATTAAAATTGTAGTAACACAGTCACTCGTATAGTAGTACTCAAGAAATATAACCATTACCACCGGCGCTTGTTAAACGCCGTTAAAGACCCGCAAACGCCGGCAAGTATGCAGACATTTTCTGCTACGCATCTGTGACGTGGCCGTCGTCTCTGGAAATAGTTTGGAACCAGAATATAGAACTTGCAGCTCCAATGTATGGATGGGAAGGCAGATTCGGTTCTAAAATGGCTTAATTCCAAAAGTGGTTTCATACTCGGAACTCCTTGGCACATCATCAATCAGAACTGAAATTAACCACAAATTGAACAAAAAAAATATGTTTTGATGCCAAATTATGTTAAATGCTGTAACCATTTTACATTTATTATTAGACTTGCTACAAGAAATTAGATGATAGAGGGTAGCTATGTACCAAGAAGAAATATTGGAAAAGTACGAAAACCCAACAAACTATGTGAATCATACATATAAAATCCAGGGTGTTGTATTCAGAGGCGGAGCCAATGGATTAGAATTTTCTACAGATGTGTACATATATTTTTGAATATTTTGCTCCAAGACCTTACACCTGATTCACTAGATCTTGTCCCGAGATATAAAATATGTACAACTTTTATAGATTCTCAACTCCACTGATAGAAAATCATGTGTCTATTGGGGTTGTGAAGTTAGAACTTAGACAGAGAGGATCTTATGAGGGAGCCCCTACATAACTATGTAAATTCGCATCTAACGGCTGTGATTGATTTTATTCGCATCGAATGGCTGTAATTGATTTTCCTTACATAGTTATGTAAGGGCTTCCTTATAAGATCCTCCTTGAGAACTTAGATAACCCACAAGATACATGTTATTTTTAATTAAAAGGACAACCATAGGCTACTTCTACTCGAAATTTACACGGCCTCTACGGAATTTTGAGCACATCAACATGAGGAGATTCATACAACAAGAAGTTAGATGGGAAAAAACCCATTAAAATTCTCCAACATGTGAGGCATAAAAACATCATCGTACGACTCAAATGTAACACCGGAGGTTTTCATCTGCACTTCACAAGCAGCTTGCTCCCCTCTTGGTACTTTTGAAACTGCATGATCATTATCATCACTGGTAATGATAGCCTTGATCTCATCGGAGCCGTCGATCTCCGGATACTTTGTGGGGTCTGGCATACCGGCGTCTCGGCCAGTGAGTTCTTGAACCAGAGCACGGAATTTCGATGCAGTGGTCTTCACCTTCATGGGGTTGGCGATGTACACAACCTTGACTGGTTTGGTTTTCTTGGTCTTGGCCTGTTTGGTTGCCTTCTTTTCGTGCACACTTAGGAGATTTTCCATTTCTAGAGAGAGAGGGGTGATGAGGGAGAGCAACAAAGGGTCTCTATATGTCGGGAGGGATTATTTATGCGTGTACGGAAATGGGTAGTTTTTGAGGTGAAGAATTGGTTTCCGGTAAAGGAAATTGACAAGCAGAAGAGATAAGAAGCGAGGAAAATGATGATCTTGGTGGTATTTATAGATTATAATTAGTGATGCATATGCGACGTCCCAAACTCAGCGCGTCGACTCAAAGGATTGGTTTTCTTATTTTTTAGTCATTTGTCATTCCTAATCTATTATATGGAGAGGGGGGAATAAAACTTGATCCCGAGATGTAGTGTGTGGCGGAGAGGGGTGAATAGAACTCAATCCCGAGATGCAATGTGTGTCATCCAAGAGCTCTGTCGCATGAGCTAACTACCACTTGCTAAGGGATTGGTTTAGTAGGCTTGGTTTAAGACTTGGGGTTTGCAGTGTTTGCTTTCTTCGGAATTAATCTGAGATGGGCACAAATTGATCTAGAACATCTTGCATTATTCACAAACAAAAAAACTCAGCGCGTCCCGAAAGAGTATTCTATCCAATGATATTTCTTGTGGTCCTTTCATGTTAGATAAATAAAAGCAGCAATATTGAAAAATCCTATTTTGCTAGCAACTGAATAATCAAGCAATAATAGGAACGATGAATACGCGATATACGTGGAATATCCCGAAAAGGGTAAAAATCACAGGAATGAATCAAAACAGTAAAAATAAACATTGTGCAGTTACAAACAACCTTAATAAAACAATCGCGAATCCTCACCGACTGACCAAAGGACGATTGTCGAATCCTCGTTCACCACACCAAGTGTTTGATTACCGAACGCCTTGAATCACTCAAGCCCTTCGAGATACTTCCAAAAATCCGCTGACTTAAGCTAGCTTTTGGTTAGATATTTCTTTAAAAAAAATTATAATTCTCGTAATTTTTTACTTTTCTGATTCTTTATGTCGAGAAGAATCAAAAGACGTGAAAAGTTTGACGTAAAACTAATAAATGCAAAAAAAAAAAAATTGAATCAAGACAAACTAAAAAATACTTAATAAGTTGGTTGGTTACCAAATGTTCGGTCTCTTTTAAAAAATAAGAATTCTCTGTGTTACAATTATTATTTTTTAACGGTAAAGAAAATTTTATTAATCAAATATCGAAGATACAAGATTAAACGGGGCAAAAGAAAAACATCAAAACGAGGAGTGGCATCCTAACAAGGTTGGCACCCCACTCGATGGCTAGCATATGCCTCTCGAAACCCAAAAGATTGGAAGGTTGATAAGAAGACAACCAAACAATCAAACAAAAATAACCTACACTCAAAACCTAAACCCTCAACACCAAAACTCCAAATAGAATAAAAAAAAAAAAAAAAAAACCTAATAATACCAAAACTCCCCAGACAAGCAAACCACCCCACCCAGAAAGCAAAGGCGAAAACACTAGAGATCTCAAAAACACTTTAATCTACCTCATGAAACAAATCAATCCAAGCTAGCAAAGCTTTGAACGCCCAAAAAAGTCTTAACCACCTCCATTGATGAGAACCATACCCAACCCCGAAGCAGCAAAGCTAAACTTCAGCACAAGAAATCAGAGCTGACAATTAGCTCTTCCTACTTGCGCTTCCATTTCAGCAATTTTACTAATAACTTCGTCTTCATCCCCCTCATACCCAATACCTATGGCCTTGTTGACTGCCCAAATGGCCTGAGCTTCGTTTAACATAATTTTATTTCTGTTTGTGATACCATCTGCTAAGACAGAAGCAGATAGAGCAGCAATTGCCATGGCTGACCTAAAACCCATACATTTTTGTTTGTTTCTCCCACCCTTATAATTTTATGGACTAACCTTCAAGAAACCAAGTAAATCCTTGATAGTTTTCCTCTTCTTTTTGCCTTTTGATTCCTTTTATAGCTCATGTTCTATTGTTGTTTATAGAATCATTTTAGCTCATGTTCTTTTGCTTTTTTTTGGACAAAATTCTGAAAATATCTCAAAAACTTAGTAGTTTGGAACTCTTCTCATAACTTATGTCCACTTCATTATTCTTAAAAATGTTTTAAAAATAAGTTTCAAAATTTTTGTTCATTTTTTTTTTCATTTTGTTTTCAGAATTCATGATTTAGTATGTAGGTAATTGAGAAGTTTATGATTTTTCTGAAACCTGGGATATATACCTGGAGTATGTATAAATGGGCCGGCCTCCTCATCTAGGTGCAAACTGATTTGTCTAAATCTTCGATAAATCTTAATATATGTAAATTGAAACAATATTGTCTAGCATAAGCATATTAGCATTGGTAAAATTCTTTTACCTATTGTAAGCCCAATAGGCCGAGCTTCCTTTGGTTTGGCAAGTCCATGCCCAAAACATATACTTTGTCGTGTATTCTATTTTAATGGCACTGTAATTTTCGATATTTCTTTTTAGAGTGTCTGTTTAGGT
>JAXBDA010008503.1:0-14689 GCA_036023075.1 Gaultheria prostrata | reverse complement strand
TCTACACCCATGTGTGAAGCCACTCTTGCATGCTGCAAAACAAATGTACAACCTATTAAATCTTGGCTGTCCAGTTTCATCATCTAATGGGGCATCCATCACTACAGTGGACCCTGGGTTTGATCTCCTTAGTTCCTTACAATAGTCCCACAACTTTCCATATTGTTCATGGTCATCACCATAAATGAGCATTGCTGCTTTCCTCTTTGCTCTATACAATTGTGACTTTGATACATCACATTTCATCTCCTTTCTAACCCTCTCTTTGAATGCAGTGATGGGCATTGAAGGGTTAATCCTAAGGTCTTCCATGTACCTCTTGGCTATGATTCCAGAGTTGATGTACCTGTTGGTATAGCTTATACGACATTTGTGAATGGGTCTGTATGTTCTAACTTGATAGGACTCCTCAGCCAGCACCTTGCGTGCATAAACTTCCCATAGACACCCTTTTTGACATCTTGCCCTCACTCTCAGTTTATCATTCTTCACCAACTTGACATTCCTTTGATGCTTGATAGCATGTTGTCTGATAGCATCCTTGAAATCTTTAGTACTAGCAAATTTCATTCCCAATTGGAAATTGGGATCTTCCATGTCATGTTCACGTCTAAATTTCTTGAAGTAGTGATTTTTTGGCTTGGTTCTGTCATTGTCATTGTCAGTCTCAGAGGAGCTGTATGCACTTTCATTTTCAGTGTCATAATAATCATCACTAAGAACAATCTCTTCACCACCCTCAATATCCTCTGGCACGCTATTTTTCTTACTACTTTCACCTAATCCCATTGATTGTACGTCATCATCCACATATGTCTCATATAGGGCATCATCATCAGACATACCATATGACCCATCACTGTACAGATACTCTTCAGTAGACCCATCTGAGATTGATCCCTCATCTAATTGAACTACATCACCCTCATCACCCACACCACCCAAATCACCCACATCCACAAATTTTACCCCACCAATGTGCTCCAAATACAATTCAGCAGTTCTACTAGTAGGCAGTGACTTGATCAGTCTAATAATTTATGCATCACCATTGATTTGAACAAGCCCAACATCTAAATTTAGCCCAGGAACCCTAAAATGGATAACAACTGGTGGTGCATACCCTAATTGAAACTGAGATATCTGATCCAAATCTAGTAGAGATATACAGTCACTGTCGACAGGGCCAATGATTTATGTTTTACCCCCAACATACACTCTGTTTGGCCCATTGGTAAATGCCCCACCATGGTGAATTTTTAACGATATTAAAGAAGACATAGGGCCTGCAAAATCACAAATCCCTAAAAAAAACAAACTAGTAATGAACAATAGAAGACTTTTTTCGTATAAATAAAGTAAAAAACACCATGGGCCCATAGAAAGCAACAAGACATTCATATTATATGTAAACAACAAAAAGAATCAAAGTAGTTTGTTTCACTGAGAAAGAGATTAAAATACTTACCGATTCCTAGGGTTTCACTCGCACTGAATGTCCAGCACTGAATCTTCTACCACGAATCTTCTTCTTAGGGTTTTGAGATCACACGTTAAAGAGAGCGACAGAGAGAGAGAGAGAGACGATGCTTCACTAATGGGGGACCACAGCTTCTAGGGTTTCACATCGCGATGTAGAGAGAGAGAGAGTGGATGGTGATGAGAGAAGGTAAAGCGTGAGGACTGAGGAGTGGGGTGAAAATGGGGTCCTACGGGTGATTTTACGAGAGTGCCCTTCGTTTTGACGGTGGAAACAAACGGAGTGTGGGCTGGGGACCAGTTTGGCTTGGATTGATACGTTTGGGGATGCAATAGACGCGTTTTGTAGGTTGGGGACCAAATTGACAATTCGCGAATAGATTGGGGACCATTCGTAAAAAAAAGCCTATAAAGACGTGAAAATTTATTGAACTGCGAAAGTCGGAAACTATGTGACTTTGGCATTGTTTTTTCTTCCCCATATTAACATTCTAGTGGCTAGGGATGGCAATCTTGGCCAACCCGCCCCTTCCCGCCCCATCCCCTCCCCGAATGGGTAGGGGATTCAGGGATTTTTTCGGGGATCGGGTAGGGGATGGTATTGTCAGTCCCATCCCCGATCCCCGACCCTCCCCGCATCCCCATTCACATATATATATATATATATAATATAAGTTTATAAAGTTTTTCTTCTTCTTTTTTTCGGGATAATTTGTTAAATACTTTTCCAAGTATTTCAAGTATTACACTAGTTTCAAGTATCTCAAGATAAGATCTGGCCTTAAGTTTTCATGTAAACTGATTCTTTGTGAAAGTTAGTGAAATTATGCACATGCCACATTTTCTTGCAACAGGGCAGAGACATGAGAGCCCTCTACGTATGTTGCCCAGCAACATTTTCTTACCGAAAAACCAAATCAGTTTCACATGTTCACAATTGTTTTATTAGTGTGGCTCATATCATCTCAAATGTGAAACCAATTTTGCTAATTAATCTCAAACGTAATTTTTGAATCCCCGAATCCCCATGGGGTTCTCCGTTCCCCGCATTGGGGTCGGGGATGGAGGGTAAAAGAAAAATCTCCGGTGGAGATTGGGGAGGGGATGGGGATGGGGATTGGCATGGGGGTGGGGATCGGGGATGGAGGTAGTGGTATCCACCCCTACCCTCCTCATTGCTAGCCCTACCAGTGGCTTGTCATTAATTAGCGTGATAATAAACAAAATACTATGGGGCCGTTTGGTAACGGTTTTGTGTTTTGTTTTGTTGTTTCTAAAAAATTAAAAGTAGAATCATGTTTATTGTTTATAAAAACAAAAATAAAAAAACATGTTTGGTGATAAAAATTTATGTTTTCTGTTTTTTGTTTTTAAATGACCCTGTTTTAAAAACAAAGCAAATCACCTTTTTTGTGTTTTGAAAACGTTTTTATTAAACACAACATAAATAACTTACCAAACACATTTTTTTTTTTAGTTTTGAAAAAAATTGAAAACAAAAACAAAAAACAAAAAATAAGAAATAAAAACATTACCAAACGCCCCCTATAAATCTGTGCAAGTTGCTACGTAGTTTTCAAAAAACCAAATAAAATAAAATAACATGTGACGAAATCGTGTGATCAAAGTAAAATCTTCTCCATGGATGGTCCTCATACTCAAGGTTATAACTAGTCCAGAGTCTATTGTATGTAGTTGAAATCTGATAGTAAATTGCTAACTGTGATGGGAAGTCAACTTCAACAAAGCTATACTTTATTAGGCGTGCACCTTCCGTTTCGCCTTCAAGAATCCGTTGTATCCAATATTTTTATAGACTGAAATTAAGAAAGCTAATGGATTAATGGAGTACTTTTCAATTTCATCTAAAATCGAAACAAGGCAGGCATGCTTTGCTGAGGTCTAAATCAAAAATTAGATAGGACTATAACATCTGACTTTATGGGGTCAACGACTTGAAGAATGCCAGTTGAGATTAACAAATTGATTAGGGCTCTTTTGGTTGCTTGCACTTATTGTCATTTTTCTCTATGGAAATATTAATACGCTCCGATTACAGATTTTGGAAAAAAAACAACTCAAAATCGCACACTAAGAAAATACACAGATGCATGTGATAAACTAAACTTTAATCTCCTGTTCTTTACTTTCATCTTTCTAAAAATAAAAGCACAAATGAAAAAAAAAAATTAAATGACCATGTACTCAGTATTCCTGTGATCTGAATCACAGAAATTAGAGCTACGGTCATTATTATTATTTTTTTCAAAATTCATTAGGTATTCAGGATTCTAAATTTTGAAAATTAGATCGATTGTTTTACCGTTATCTCATTCAAATAATTTTCTACAAGACTACCCAAAAATAGAATCTAACAAACTCGGAAAAAAATTGAGCAAAGGAAAATAAAATCAAGCCAATTCAAATTTGAGGTAAACAGAGGAGAAAAAAAATTGAACAAAGGAAAAAAGTTAAGTCAATAAGAATAGTTTGAAGAATGAAAAAATGAACGAAGAAGAAGAAGAAGAAAATGTTAGTTTAGGGGTTTTTAACTCCGTTAGTCTCCGTTAATTTTTTTCCTTATGAAACGACGTCGTTTTGATTTAGATATAAGGAAGGGGGGTTGGGAGCCATTGGATCTTATTTTTGGTGTGTTGTCAAACTTACAACAAAACCCTCACAAGATCCTCACAGGGAAATCCTCATAGAGGATCCGGATCCATTCTCAAACGGCTCAGCTGACGAAGTCTAGTAGGGTCATAGAATAGCTCGTCGACTGATTGATTATAGAAGAACCGAGATAATTAATATAATTACATGTTTGCGTATCGTACAATAAAAACTTAAACCAATGGAACCAAACGATTTATCTTATCATCAATTCTTCTTATTGGTCATCTATACGAAAATTACCAATAAAATACGCATATATGTTGTGTGTGTGTGAGAATTGGAAACAGAAAATTAAAAGCTAGCTGTTAGCAGCTTTTAGGAGGAGGCCTCATGGTCCTTGTGACCTGTGCACAGTGGAAGGTCCCTTTCCTATATTGGTGGTTGGCATACAATTAATATATATCACATCGTAATGTATGTTAATTAACCTCCTAACAACTGCTATATTGGCATGTGATAAAATAAACCTAATGAAGATATGTTATTGGAGGGTCGATCGTCTGACAAATTCTACCAGAATATATCTTAATTTTTTAGAGAAGTAAGAAGAATTTCATTAATAAAGACTATTACATCTTACCGATATCAAACGAAAACAGCTGTGAAAGACAAAGTATAGACAAGATAAACAAGATACACAACCAAATCAAGTAAAGGAACCATGGACACAGAATTTTAACATTGGGTGGGTGGTCGAATGTTGAAAAAACCATTATGTAATATATATATATATATACGGGCGTTCCGTAGACACAACAAATGACACAAAATCTAGGCCCTTTATTTGGAAGGCTGAGATTAAATCCAAACCATTTTACCTTCTCTCTCATCCTCTTCTTTTTCTTTTTTTTTCAGATCAGCACCATCTCCACTCCACCCCTCTACTCCACCGCCCACCCCGTCTCCAGTCTCCCCCCTCTTCGGCATGAAAAGAAAATTTCTATACAAAGAGTCAGAGAGGCATGAAAATTTTTATGGAACATCATGAACACCCAGTTCAAAAAAGACCATAAACAGATAGGAAGGAGTTGCACCCAAAATGAGTACATATTGTCTTTCTGAAACTCGACCTCTGTGATCCACCGAACCGATTAGACTTCCTTATGTACTCTGTAAATCCCACTAAATTTTCCACCCCTGAATACATATAGGTTGCCCAAAATTCCAAGCTTTTCTTACGAAGCAACATAGCATTGATCCATCCATGGGAAAACAGATTCGATGTCATCATCAACCAATCTATATGAACCAAAGAGAGAAAAGGGCAAGATAAAATGTAAAATGAAACAAATATTCACCCAGAAAAGGGAAGGAAAAAACAAAACCCAAAACCCAATCCTTTTCGATTACACATCGAAATACAAATATATATACTATTCAAGGATGCCCAAGTGCTTTAGCCTAATGGCGCTGGAGAAGGGGGCTTGGATCGGCCGCGCGCCGGAGAGAGAGAGAGAGAGAGAGAGAGATTTTAAATCAAAATCTAGAACTCGACACGTATCCATGAGGGTGTCGCCGGAGACGAGGGAGGCCAGAGATGGGGTGGGCGGTGGAGTGGAGATGGTGCTCATCTGGAAAACAAAAAAAAAAGAAGAGGAGGATGAGGGGATGAGAGAAATGGTAAAAGGGCTGGGATTTAATCTCAGCCGTCCAAATAAAAGGCCTAGATCTTGTGTCATTTGTTGTGTCTACGGAACGCTCCCTATATATATATATAGAATGGGATATCTGTCGCGCCCAGGATTTCGACCGCCCCCGCCACACTGCACGGGTGAATGGGATGTGGGAAATATGTGATGGCCGATGGATCCAAGTGGTATTCGATGCGACGTGGTTTTGTAAAAACACGAATTTTCACAGCTGTGACTGAGTCATATTTGTTATTAATAAAAATAACTCAGAGTCGCCACTTGACATAATTCTCGATGTGTCAAGTCACCATCAGAAAGTTTGTTTAGAAATCTCGGGTTCGGGGACCCGGTTTTGTTTAGTAGAAATACCTCGGGTTTGAAGACCCGATTTTGTTTGATATACCTCGGGTTTGGAGACCCGGTTTTGGAAATGACTCGGTTTTTGTTTTGGTCTGCGATTTTAGAAAAGAAAAGGTTCAGTAATTCACCGTTACGTGTAGGGAAGCCGAAGCACCCTACCCCGCCCTTTCGGCACTCGGAACATACTTTTTCAACATGAGCAAACGAAAATTTGTGACAACATACATACATACAATAAAACAATAGTGTGTCTAAAAATGAATTACATTGCAATGCAGGAGACTTTTACAACTGAAAAAAAGGGGAAATAGGTACAAAAGTTTGTTTGGACCGAGCCCGGTCTCAGGGTTGCCTACGTATCTCCGGTCTCAGGAGAATCAGGTCATCACGTAGTTCATACAGTTAAAAAAAAATTCTTTTAAAATCGGGACCGAGCCGTTATCGGGCTGCCTACGTATTCTCCGGCCTCAGGAGAAATCAGGTCTCGCGTAGTTCTGGCATCTAGCTGAAGTTTAGAGAAGTTAATAATCACTTGGGTCTTGCACCAGCGGGGTTTGGAGGCATTTCTACTGTACTCGAAGGACAACATCAGACTCCGGCGGTCACAAAATCATGTAGGATACATAACACGGAAACTTCGGGACATCTCCGGAAGATTCCGAGACTCGAGACGGGTCAAGTTTGACTACACGACTCGCTAGGGTTAATATTAAAAAATGGTCTTCGGGGGTGCCGACAGTCAACGGGAGTCCCGGGATTTTATTTAGGTGGCTACATGGCCAAAAATGAGCTCGAAATGCAGCTTATACGTCCGTAGGAAAAGTTATAAAAATTTCGTCCGAACCCGTCTCGGGCCGACGGCGGGCCTCAGGAAGCATCCGATACGGTTTTGAATAGTGAAAATAGTTTTAAAAAGTACAACAGCTTTTATGATGAAAAGTTGTAAAAATCTCATCCGGACCCTCCTTGGGCCGATGGTGGGCCCCGGGAAGCGTCTGGTACGGTTTTAGGTAGTAAAAGTGAGTACAATTGACTCAGTTGACTTTATAGTAAAAAGTTTAATGTTGTCGCCCGGTGCTGAAAAATGGTCCCGGGCGGGTCCCCGGTCGCTCCCGGTATATTTTACATGTCGAAAATGTATTTTAGAAGTTTGAGGGGTATTTTGGAAAAAATCAGGAAAAACTGGTTTCCAGGGTCCAGATAACTGTCGGCAAGCCTTGGGTGGTTCCCGGGTCAAAATCTTAGGCTGGACTGACTCTAGGCATAATGGAAGGGTATTTTGGTGATTTGGACATGGAGCTGACCCTGGTATTAACACATGGGTATTTTGGTAATTTTGACATGGAGGTAACCCTAGGATAGACTCAAGGGTATTTTGGTAATTTCGTGGAGAGGCTGATTGCCGATCCGGAACAAAATCAAGACGGACCCTACGACTCCTCGGCATGCTGGTCATTATCTGAAAATGCATACAGGATACAATGTTGATAAGTGCCGAAATGTATACATTTAGGCCACCTAATTTACATTTGTTATGTTCCTTATTATTATTATTTAATGTCTTTTATTCTATTTTTGTAATTGTAGGTTCCAAGAGCAGGGTATCACTTTTGGCCTTAATTTAGGAGTATTGTGCGTCGCGCGAACGAGTTACACTGAATCATTTTCCAACCCATTACCATATGCAATAAAGAAATGAAATGGAAAGTGGAGTAGTGGGTCGGCAGGAGAAAAGAGAAATGGGAAAGAATTTGCGGAGCGCGATTGACACCAGATTATGTCCTACGGAGTGCTTGCGAAAGCCAATAAATTATATGAGCTATACCGTTTTATTCCCGGTATTAAAATAAGAAATTTGACTGTTCCGGCACTCCCATCGGACTCCGTTATGAACATCAGTCGAGAGCGTTGCAGACCCAGTGGAACACATTAGTCAAATTCTTTCCATGGCCGCCGGCCATGTGTTTTCTTTGTGATTGCAAATTTTCAAAGGAAAAGAAAGCAATTGTATTGCTTTTAAGAGAATCTTGATGGCAATTAAATTTTAAGAAAGGGAACCCATGCTATGGTGTCCACAAACAATTCATCCATTTAAAGCCAACTATTTTCTTTGGCTGGGGACTTCGAACAGTGGAATTCGGACAGAGAGGGAGAGAAGGGGAATTCGGACAGAAGGCCAGGGAGAAGGCTCCACACCGGAGCAGAGGCTCTGGCTCTGTTCCCATTTTATTCTTGGAATGTAGAGGAAATCCTGACCAAGTAACTTTAGTTATTGTACTTTATTTCTGGTTTGTTTCGGTTTATTCAATTCAATTGTATGGCTATTTATCTTTCATTTGTTAAAATAATTTTCTCGAGCATCTAAGATTGGGTGTTTGGTTTCTGTGATTTCAAACACTACGCCGTACAATAATTTCACAGAAAGTATGATTTGGAAATGATATAGTCTATCGTGAGAAGACGGATCGTGCTAAGACAAATTTAGTGTAGTTTAGTATAGTGTAGAATCGAAGGCGATTGGTGACAGATCGTTCTAAGATTACCTAGGAAATAGTCGAGGCCGATTAGTGACAGGTTGGCCGAGATTATTCGTTAGAGTCAAAGACGATCCGTGCCTAATCAAGATAGACCGTGTCGATGATGAATTATATTTATCCTCTTGACGATACTTGTGAGGCTTGCAGCTGCCACGGATCACAATTGGACGAATTGATTTAGACCTTAAATTAATACAATACTATGGTTACAAAGCCAGGGTTGAATCGAAATTCCAAGACCTTCTCTATTTTATCGCATTCTCCATTTCACATGTTATTTCGATTTATCCATTCTGTACTCAAAATCCCAAAACATTTGTCTTTTGCTCGAATTAAGTTAGAAGTTAATTATTGGAACCGACACACTTGTTTCCCTGAGGTTCGACTCGGACTTTATCACTATACTATGCAAATCTTTAGTTGTAGTCCGGTTAATGTAAATAAATAATCTAATTTGACTTCCGTTTGGTAAATATAAAATGACAATTTCAACGACTACCAAATGTAAATAGCATGAATAGTAAAAACATGGTCCGGCTACTCGGAGCATGCGGACAGCACAACTGGGTGCCCTAAGGCAAGTCTACCAAAAGGACCATGGACAGTTGAGATAACATTCCCGGGATTCGATTCTGACTCTTTGTTTTTATTTGTTTTGTACGACTGCCGGAATGGCTAGTCAAGTCAAGGTTATAGCGATCTTAGAAGATACAAAAAAGATCCAGAGGTGATGGTAGAGCCTCACAATGGACCCGTTTGAAGTACCAAACCCCTTTGGCGTGTACGCCATTGTGACAGTCTTTTGGTATTCCTCGTCGCAAAACCCTAACGAGACTGACGCGGTGCACAACGACAATGTACGTTTACTCTTAGATTTATTTCATTGGATAATATACTGGCTGACTATGAATATGCAGTATTAACTCGTCCGGTTTGGACGCAAGGCTGGCTCGGGCAGCTGCCGGGCCAGTACAGGTTTTTAAAATATGATTTCTACATGCGGAAAAGCAAACAAATAAGCAAATGATAATTTAATTTACTTACAGACTCCCGGTTCGAACCCCGGGTAGATAATCGGACGTATTAAATCGTCCGAAAAATCAGCTATAGCCTTCGGCAGAAACTGGCTGTTTCTGAGCTGGAAATTAGGCAGCGTAACGACAGGACTAGAGGATCTGGAGTCGGAACTCGGACAGAGTAACAACAGGACTAGAGGATCTGGAGCCGAGACTCGGACAGAGCTTTCACTAAGCCCTGACTACCGGTAGTTCTTCTCGGAGAAAAACCGGCAGAGCTTCCGCGTAGTATATATATCCTGGGATTCTTCCTGGAGAATCTGGCAGAACTTCGGCGCAACTCTAACTACTGAGGTTCCTTTCTGAGGAAAATTCGGCAGAGCTACCGCCTAATTCAGACTCCCCCCCCCGTTGGCTGAAGCGTTCTCACATTGATTGGTAGGACCTGAGAAGTTCAGAGGGATGGAAGGTGTGTCTAATGAAGGAGGGGGCTTCATATATTTATAGAGGGAGTTGGAGCCTATTCTGTAGGCGTCAATTTCAAGGTGGAAAACTGCATGATCGGTATGACCTGAGAAGTTCAGAGGGCTGAAAGGTGTGTCAAATGAAGGAGGGGGCTTCACATATTTAAAGAGGGAGTTGGAGTCTATTCTTTAGGCGCCAATTTCAAGGTGGAGGGCAGCCTGATCGGTATAACCTAAGAAGTTCAGAGGGTTGGAAGGTGTGTCAAATGAAGGAGGGGGCTTCACATATTTATAGAGGGAGTTGGAGCCTATTCTTTAGGCACCAATTTCAAGGTGGAGGGCAGCCATTGGCTGCCTTTAAATTGGCGCCTATTCTATAGGCTCCAATGGGGTTTGCACCGCTTTGCGCGGTGCAGCCCTGGCTCGACCGTGTTCGCGTGTAGTCATTTGATCGAACGACATCCAGGGAGGTATCCCTAGGGTTTTGAGGTGTTTTGAGCGTCGTGAAGACGTCCATTTTTCCAATTTATGCTCCGAAGATAGAGAAATGTGATCGTCCGGCCTTCGGTTGAATTAGAGTGCTGCAAGCGATCGGGTGACCAAACAAAGTCCGATTGACCTGAAACTTTACAGGGAACTTCAGAATGGTTAGAAATGAATTATCAATGGTTTTGATTTTGAAAATTGGGTCTCGATGTCCATGATCATGGAATCGGCCCTCTCGAGAAACGCGGTGTCCCGGAAAATATCAAACGGGCTTGGAATCGCCCGATACTTGTTGTGAGACTTATTATCATCACATCAAACTTAAATATGAAGTTTGGTGAAGTTTGGAGTTATACAGATAAAACCTGGATCTTCTGGCCCTGTTCGTCGGTTTTTACAAGGTAGGGGCACAGGAGGAGTGATGGTTCAACGGTCAATCGTTGTCCGATCTTGACGCGACTTGAACCAGTCACTTTGTAATGCTGAGACGGGCACATCCAACGGTCTGATGCTCAATTAGATGTCTTGGTGATATGGTTGGCCTGTAGGCTTAGAAACAAGCTTCCAGGAGCTGATTTCTGTCAATTGTATGAGGTGGAGGGCTACAGCCTCCTGAAAATGGCATGTCTGTCATCCAAGCTATGCACATGCAAATGTTAGATATAAATTGATATTGAAGTTTGAATTTGTGGCATCGGTAGGTTTACCGTGCCATTCTACCTTTACCGAGAATCTCGTGTTCTGCACAGTAAAGTTGTTTCTGATTTCTGATTTCTGATGGCCGGGCGTCTCTCCTTTAGGGACGTCAACGTCACCATCTTGATTTGAAGAAATAGGGGTGGGCCAAAATCCGGTGTCAACAATATCAATTTCCGCCAACTCAAGTTACCAAATATAGTATACAAAAAACTTGTTTCATGAATTTTGAATGTGTGTAATTTCAAAAGGCTGATCAGAATTGTTTGGATTGAGCACTTACCGATATTCAAATGAGTTTATTTTTTACGGATATTCTTAAAAACATGTTTTAAACAAGTTGAACGGATCGGATTATTAGCGTGGGGCTCCAAAACAGATTGTGTTTTTTATGTGTTTCTAGAACTGGCTCCTATATATGTATATATATTATCAAAATATATTGGCCGGAAGAACCTATATAATTTTAAGTTTTTGGAGTTAAAACTATCATGATTTTAAAGAAATTAAAATTTGGGTATGACAACCATTCAAGCTCATCCGCTCCTCGGTCCGTTATTCATTATAGTATTTCCAAATAAGTACTTGCAAATTTAGAAGAAAAACAAATTTAAGCTAAAACTTTGAATTTAATATTCTATTGGTTCAAGAAATGGATATACCTTCTACTCGATATGTCCGTCACATACCATCTCCTGACTCAGCGCCACCTACCATCTGCAAGAGTCTACCCCACTTACGTCATGGTTGAGGTTAAGGTCTCATCGCCTACTACACGAATACATGTTTAGCGCACCCAAGTGTGGGGTGTTTGGGAGCCTATTTTTTGGCTTTTTATTTTTAATTTTTTAATTTTTTGACTTTTTAAATTATGATAAAAATATATTTTGAATCTGAGATGAGTGTTTAGGAGAAATGCGCATAATGTATTTTGCAACAAGAATAGTGTTTGAAAGAATAATTATGAAAATGAGTTATGGATTGCTGGTTACCGTTTTGCCCTTGTTTCTTTATTATGGTATTGAAAATGTGTATGAATATTACTTTTAGCAATTTTTTTAAGTCATATTGAAAAATATTTTTGCAAGCCTGTCCCGTCCAATTTTGATTTATTTTTTTGCTGGAAAATATTTTTGCTCTTCGTTTTTTTGGTAATTGAAAATCTATCGTACTTAATAAAAATTATGTAAAATGAAAGTAATTGTCAAAAAATAAAATGAGTTGGTCGGAAAAGATAACGAAGAAGAACATATATGACCAGCATTACACAAAAAAAATTACACAATGACCCAAAACAACCAACAAAGCCTATAAATTGAAACATTACACAAAGCAAGCTTCCAAATTTAAATAACATGAAAAAAAAATCTCATTGTACTGTTTTACGTTCTATACTAACACATAGCAAGAATAGAACAAAACCTAATTACGTTCTATACTAAACAGAGACACCTTTCTTCGTCATTTGCATAAATAGAAGTTTTACAAGGGGTATCTCGGGTAGAATGGGGGAGTATAATTGAGGGGAAAATCCATAATGAGAAGTAGAAATAAAAAAGGAGCTTCAGACCTCCTTTTGCCTTTTAGCCCGGAAAGTGAAATTTAGATATTAAGTTTTGTGGGAATGGATTTTGAGTTTTGTCATCTAAACACCCAAAATTAAAAAAAGAGAAGTGGAAAATGTGATTAATTGTTGGCCAAACACCTCTGTATATGAAGACTTGCCGATAAAAAAAAAAAGTACATATGAAGACTTAAACCAATATTTGGGCGATAAACTCGAAGCACTTAATCATTTAACCAATTACTTAGTGGTATTTTTACTTTAAGGCTCAGTTTGGATGACAGCAATCTCGAGGGGGAATGAGAATGTGATGCCTTCTTTTCATAATTCCAATGTTTGGAACAGGCAGGAAAAGGAACGTGATTCCTTGCTTTTCTGATTCCTGTGTTTGGAATGATCAGGAATAGGAATGTGATTCCTGATGACACATTCAACCAGGAATCATATTTCCAAACTGAGTGGGAATCTGATTCCTCCCTTACCCCATGAGTATCTCAAATTCCAGGCTCATTCATTAATAAAAAGGAAACGTTGACTTTAATAACTTTCCAAAATAATTGTTTCCCGCGTAAGATTATTGAATTAATCCAAACACCGAAATGAAATTACTCCAGGTATCAAATTCCTAGGAATTAGATTCCCAGTAATCATATTTTTATTCCCACCCAAGAAAATTCCCAGGAATTTGATTCCCAGTAATCAGATTCTTATTCCTATTCCTACTCAAGATTCCGGTCATCCAAACACAACCTAATTTGATAATATAAAAGGATTGAAGGAAGTAGGAACAGGTGGAGTATATGTTTCCCCATGAAAACCATAATAATGAGATATTTCATTCGTACCCAATAGTGTGCGATTGATTTAAGATTTTTATTTTGGAAATGGTATTTTTATGTAAATTACGGTGATATCTCTACATAAATTTCTAATTCCAACTATTGTAGAGGGTAGATTTCTCGTGGGGTTGATAGTGCCTCTAAACCTGCAAGACAAGGAACGGTTAGAGCACCTTTGCCCTTGATGGCAAAGGCCCTCCGATGCTTAAGTTAGTAATGGGATTTACTAATCAAGCAAAGAGCAATGCGTATGAATAGGTTTCACAGCGTACCTTTCACCGTAGGCATAATGCATGTATTTATAAGTAAAGATTAGCTTCTTGATCAAAGGTCCTCGTTGCCCTAGTTCCCTCATCACGTTAGGAAACCCTTCCTAATAGGACTCGTCCTATTGGGTGCAGTTTCATTACCACATTGGTCTTTCATAGTTAACGGGATTCCTTTCCATATGGGACTTACTCCCATATGTTCATGCAATGTGACTCTCAACAGGATTCTTCATTCCTTATCTGATATGGAATGCTCACGTCATTCCCTTCAATTACGGGATACGCCTCTTATCACGTAAGAGAATATTCTAGTTCATCCCAGAACGCCATGCCGTTCTGTTAGCCCAATAGCGGTATAACCGAGCTTCCACATAGCTCGGCCATACAGTTGCTGACCTGTAGATCCTAGGACCGAGCTATTTCGTATCTCGGTCCCAACCCTGCACCTTATCGTGGTGCTATGGTTGTCTATGTATTGCGCGCCTGGCCCCATTCGTGGCCTCACTAGCTCGGCTCCCCTTGTAGGGTACATCCACGTTGCACGGCCGAGCTAGGGCACCTAGAGGATGTGTTCGGTTTTACCCTCTCCAATTGCTCCCCAGCTCTGATCACCACCGTTAGGGTGATGTTCAGAGCTTGAACCGAGCTTTCTTGTGATTGGTTGGGCCTCTATGA
>JAXBDA010008502.1:0-14689 GCA_036023075.1 Gaultheria prostrata | reverse complement strand
AAACTAATAAATGCAATTTTTTTTTGAATAAAGACAAAACGACTAAACCAAAAAACCAAAATTTAGTGGAACAAGTTGTGGATTTAAACCACAACCAAAGGCCTAAAAAACTAAAAACCCAATAAACCCTTTAGTGAAACACCCCCTAGAAATCATCACACAAAAAAAAAAAAGACCGGGAAGAACTTTATCAGATCATTTTTCCATAAAAACAGCATATGGAAATCCCAAAAAAAATATGGGGGGTGCCCACTAAAATACCTACATATAGGCCTTGCACACCAAGGTAATCTCAAAAAAAAAAAATACTAACAAAAGTCTTCTTCAAAAGAGGGGTACAAGGTTATTTCCGTAAAAACTGGCTGAGGAGATACATTAATCATATATTATGCCTGAAAATGGATGGATAAGAATACACTGCTGGTGTTGGGAATGAAGTGAATAATTGTAGAGAGAGAGAGAGAGAGAGAGAGAGAGATACCTGGCGGGCAGAGGCTTTTCTGTAAGTGAGCATATGGGCAAGAGCTGGGATGATGTAGACTGTAAAGCTAACAAGGAGAGCCCCAACAGCTGAGTTAATTGGCCCAAAGAAGGGGAAAATAATGGCCAAGAACCATATTGGAATTACTACTGGTAGCCTTGCTAATGCCCTCAAGCATATGCTCTTCGTGTCATGCATTCCAATCACCTTCTCCCATACAAAGTACAATGGTGTACAAGCAAATCCAAAAGTTATGAACTGCATCCACCCAAAACACACACACACACATCTAGTTAGTTAGGTGGCTATCAACGTCTCAATAATCTTATTCGGAACAAAAAAATCAAGCAAGATATAGAGTTGCGCGACCGACCTGGTGAATGAGCATGAGAATGACAGCGGCATCACGCCAACGGGTCTTGGGGAGGAGGGAAAAGGCATTGGAGTGGTCTAGTAGTTGGTCGCCAAATGCCCAGTAGACCGCGGATGCCGAAGGGAGTGTTAGTGTGAAGACGTAAAGCGTGGCCATCAAATATATGTACTTGAATTTCTGGGGTTTCCACATTGCGTGCATAATTTCTCTGCAAAGATTAGTCAATTTTTTTGTTATATTAATTTATAATTGTTCTTTTTCTTGGGCAGTCGAAGTTGAAAAATTAGTCTCAAAGCAATTTATTTATTTATTTATTACCCATAATGATACTATAAAGTGACTAACAATAACACTGCAATATCCTAGTATAATAAACGTACTAATTAGGCATGAACAACCTAATCATATAGGAGTATAATTATGCTGCCTTTTTTATAACTGAGAGAAAAACACCCATAATGATTTCGAATGATCCAAGACACTTTCCAAGCATAGGCATGCGATCCATAATTATTACTAGTACCATGATGATTATACTAGACTCAAAAAGACCAAAGTACCCTTGGATTCTTTGGAAGTGGAGAATCAGGCATACACATGAGAGAAAAGTAGATGCTCTCTCTGTATTTGTGTTCAATTTGGGGACCTGGGAACTATTGACCACAAGGCTCGGCAAGCCTTGCTGAGCCGATCGGGACCGTCTAAATGTGTTAAAATACCCAAAACACGTTTGAGGGGACCGTCCAAATGGTCCAGATTTTAGAAAAGTTAAAATACCCGAAACACCCTTTGAAACCACTCAAATATAGACCGTCCAAGGTCCCGATCGGCTCGACAAGGCTGCCCAAGCCTTGCGGTCAGCAAGGTCCCCGAGTTGTCAATTTGGGCTGCGGGTGAAATGTTATTTTCTCAGCAAACAAACAAAACTAGAACACTAGTTTTACAAGTTTTCTAAATATAATTCTTCTGTCAGTGACCTCAAGCCCCAATGTGACCGGCAAAAGCTGCCAGAGAAGCCGAGTAGAGAGAAGAGAAGAAGAAGAAACAGCAAACAAAAGACATACTATACTAGTAGTAAAATATGAAATCATTTCTATTCTATTGATCATATACTCCGGTCTCCGGCGAGGCGAGTCCGGCCTATTTATGGAGGTATGTTCATTTATAAAAAAATACTACACTACTAGTATATATCAAAGAGATGAAAGAGCTTACACTGTGACAGCATGTCCACCGAAGGTGTACAATATATTGGTGGCGCCAGTGAAATACAGCACAAGCTTATTGGGAGCAGAGTGTTGCACATCTTCAACCTGCAATTCAACAGTACCATTCACAGACGTTAAAACTTAATTGCTGGAAAAACCCAGAAAAGTTTCAAACTTGTGGCTACTTCAACAAACATTAATTTACTTCTTTGTACAAAATGAAAGAATATTTTTGGAGCAGAAACAATTTGTTAAAAAAGTAGTATCAGCCAGTTTGTCAACACCTCTGCAACTATTGTCAGTCTCCAATCCAAATTAAAACACCACCACTGTATAATAGTATAACCATGAATTTTCTGATGAATTTTCTAAAAAAGTAGCATAATACCTGGCCATGAACTAGGGCTGCAATGGTCAAGTACCAGGCAGTGTAAGTGGTCATCCCAAGCCCTAGAAAAGACCAAATCCGATAGTTGTGAAAGGAAGGTATGAACACAGTGGTGGCACAGCAAGCTCCAAATATATATGTCCATGTCCTTTTGTCCAACTTGTCATTGACGTAGTAAATGTTGCTGATCTCACCAAAAACAAACCAAAATTAAGTAGACTACTCAAAATAAAATTCAGAAAAATCCCACTTCACAAAATTAAATTTCCCAATTTTCAATTCCTTCAAAAACTCATGAAAACCAAACATAAAAAGACTTTTAGTGGTACCTTGCACAAGCAATGAGCTGAATGACAGATCCAAACAAAAGAAAAGTACAGTTGAAGGCCAGACCTACGGCTTTCCAGTAAGGTCCCAGCAATCCATCAAGCACTTCAAACCACTGCATCTCACAATATTTACTAGATTGATGAGTTTAGTCTCTTATCAGCACAACTCACTAATGTTAGGAATTATTAATTGCAAATGCACAACACAGGATCCAAAAGGCCGTACGGATGATTAGAAAGCAAAAACCCACCTGTATGACATGGTTTTTGAAGCGAACATTCTCTTTCTCCTTCCGGGATCGGTACTCTATGTATAGAACACTGATGAGATATGCCGTCCAGCTTCCAACGATACCGTAGAAGACCTGGAATACAATCCCTGATAGCATTCCCAGTTGAGAGAAAGAGTATGGCAGTGTTAATAGAACTTGTGCAACCTGTGATCATGATCAACAAGATTAATGGGTACTAATCAACTCAGTCTAATCAGTGTACTAAATTCTTGAAATTAATGGATATGTAATGCATATATACTTGATTGGAAGCACAACTGAACCAAGCGTCCCAAGCAGAGCCACCATGCCATAGGAAGCTCTTGACATTGAACATGGAGTGATCTTCTTCTGCTGCTACTTGTTTTTCTTCTTCTTTGCCTCCACTTTCTGACTCGTTGAAAGTGGGGACTATGGCTTCCTCTGCTTGCTTCTGAGCCAACATTGTGTTTGATTTCTCCACCCAAATTCCACCAGATCTGAAACACCAAAAAGACAGAAAATTAGACAAACTAAACTCTTCCCCAGAAAACGAAATCCCAAATATTTCAGAGATCCAAAAATCCTAAATTTGTAAAAATCGAAAGTTAAGCAAAAATAATTATATAGACAAAACAGTAAATACTTCACAGAAAACTAAAACAAGAAAAGAAGAAAGAAAGTTTTCTCATACATTTTTCTTGTTTGATGATAAGTATTCCAAATGGATTTATACTTGAATTGTAGCAGTCTGGCTAACAGATGGGTGAATTGAAAGCACAGAGAGGCTAGAATTGTGGCAGAGGATTTGATATCTTCATTCCAAGATTCGGTAGATGTAGAGAGTTAAATGAAATGAATGGCCACCCAAAGAGATAATAATAATTGCTGTGCTGCGGTTCAGCTGGAAAATCTGTCGATTACATAAACGAGCTCAATTAAATGAGAGAGCATGAAAACCCAGAATTTCTGCAGAGGGGAAAAGGTACACAGCCGAAATCCCAAAGGCAAAGGCGGCTATAGGCCTTAAAAAGCAGCAGCAGCAGAGACTCAGAAGCTTATTTCTTACTGGTTACAAGAAAGCTCCACTTTTTTTTTTATCCTATTTCACTACCCTCGTCCATAGTGTACGCATTATTGATATGTCTATTTACGGCTTCACAATGGTTGTTTGAACCTCTCTCTCTCTCTCTGTCTCTCTCTCTCTCTGTGTATTTCCACTTGTGATTCGATTCTTGTGTGTGCGCAATAAAGACAGACTCGTTGGTTGGGTATTGATGAGTAAGGAGTCGACAGAGAGGAACGGAAAGAGCGTTTTTATAGGCCTAATAAAAAGCATCTCCCAACAGCTGAAATGTGATTTAGTGGTAGACTGGTAGGGGCCAATACGAAAGTTTAGCCTTATCGGATCCCAATGTGTGGAAAATTAACAAGATTTTGTTAGATTGTGGTTTATGAAATTGACCATTTTAGAGTGAGATTATGTTGGGTATCAAATTTATGCGTAATAATAAAAAAGAGATAAAAGGGGATTGCTATATATCATCACTATTTCCTGGACTCGTCAACAAATCATTCATTGGAAAAAAGATAAATTTATAAAGTATTAATTGCCATCTATACTTTTATAGTAATCAATTTTAAAGGATGAGGCTACCTGTAGATATGGAAAATTGATTTGGCTAAGATCATTTAAATATCCGAGGGCTTTTTTTTTTTTCTTTTATCATAGATGATGTGTACCTATTTCGCTATAAGTTTTGCAGTTGTATCAACAATGTGTTTATTCCTTGGTAACCACCACACCTCGCCCTCCACGAAATGACAAGCACGCTCATTCCCCAAAGGAGCATGGACCATGACTGTTTGAGGAATTTGGTACTTAATCTTGATCAAGGTAAGATCAGACTCGTTGATGGACGGAGCTATACCCTGGGCCACAAACTTAGGCTGGTGGTTGGTGTTCTCTTAACACTCTCGAAGAATAAGGGGTGCTATGAGAAGGAACGGAAGGATAAAGTTTGGCCTACCAGAAAAAGAGGCCCCACGGGAACGATAAGGGACCAATGACGATGAACCATCGTCAACTTCCATCACTTCATATTCCTCATATAAGGCCACAATGGCAATGGGGTAAGCTTTGGCAAAGGTTCTTAACGTCAAAATACAAAACCCTAGAATACCCAAAGTCTCTTGAGTTGCTAGGTTTTGAGTTCTTCACAAATTATAAGGTTTCAAATGCTCGAGTGACAAATCAAAATGAACAGAAAGATAGGGGCAAGGGCGTACCTCCTAAAGATGGACTAACAAAGGGTAAGGGAGATGATCGCATATAATGGTGAAAGAATGCCTGAAATCTCCCAAAAATCACTTCTGAAATCGTCTCTACGTCTGAGAGGAACTTTTGGAATTTGAAAGTGGTCAGGAGAAAAACCATCACCACCCTCCTTGAGCATAGTAGAGTTGGATCATCCCTGTCTAGCAAAAACACGTCCAACGGCTAAGATGTGGGACACCTATCCCATGATGTGATCTTGGCCATTCAAACTTAATGCACGACGCGAAAAATAATCGCAAAATTTATTTATTCTCCCTCACTTTCTGCTCGTCCTCTGAAACAGGGAGTAAAAGATAGGTATAAAACTGACCACCAACAGGGCTGCTCAGCTTGACTAAATTACATGCTCGGGTTTGGTTGATCTGCTAAAATGTTACCCCAAAAAACCATTAAAAGTCATAACCAAAATTCATTAGAAGGCATAACAAGTTATACAACGTAACATAAACCATTAGAAGGCATAACCAAAAATCACTAAAAGGCATAACCAAAAATTATTTAAAGGCATAACCAGTTATGACTCACTTTTTTTGCTACAATGTTACCCCAAAAGGTATAACAAAAACCATTAAAAGGCATAACCAAAAATCATTATAAGGCGTAATATAAACCATTAAAAGGCATAACTTGTTATGCCATAAGGGGGGTAACATTGTGGCAATTAACATGCAACATTGTTACGCCGTATAACTTGTTATGTCTTCTAATGGTTTTTTATTATGCCTTTTAATGGGTTTTTTGGGTAACATTGTAGCGTCTTCCTACTACTCCTTCCGTCCATTTTATAGTGTAGACATTTCCATTTTGGGATGTCCCTTAATAAGTGTGTGTTTTGAAAAATTAGTGGGTACATTTCCTATTTTGCCCTTAAAAGTAGATTCCTTTATGAAAAGTTAGTGGGCATTATTATATTGATAAGGGTAAGTAGTGGAAAGTAGATGTAAAAGTTGTAAAAGTTGATGTGAGAGAAAATAAGTTGGAATTACGAGGCAACACACTTAAAAAGGGACAGAGTGTAACAACCCGGATTTTTGGAGGAATTTTTTTCTTTTTATTTGATTCAATTATTTTCTTTTAATATTTTGAAAACCTATTTAAATACTATTTTAGACCCTAGTGTTGTATACTTGTATCTATAGATACATTACTATTTTTATCCTACTACAAAATCTCCCACACTCACATGCTATCTAGTCAAGATTAGAACCACTCCAATTTTGACCAGTTTTGACTATTCATTATTGTGGAGGATTGAGAGAAAGATTTGGAGGAAGGTGATAGGAAATTTCCCAATTAGCACATGTCTAAGAATCCCATGGGATTCTCTCCAAGATTCCCTCCATTAATAAAAAGATTGAGTGGAAAGAGAGAGGAAGTTACCTAGGAAGCTTCCTAATTTTGCATGTGTTGATATATACATACATGTGTATATTCACTTAGTACCCAAAATCCCTAGGTTTTGATTCACCAAATCTACCCATTAATTAGGCTAGATTTCTAAGAATCTCCCTAGGATTCACTAGGTCTTCCGAGACTAACTAAGCTTGTACCTATTAGGAAGGAGGAAGGAAACTTCCTTATTACTTAGTCACCAAGAATTGATACATTATATCTACATGCATACACATACTATTGTACACAAGGAATCCCATAGATTTTCTCTAGGATTCCCTCATTTAAAACCTAGATTGTGCCTAGATTTCCTAGCTATTAGCTTCCTACCAATTACCAGTATAATTTGTTTCGGAAACCTACGTAGTCGCGTATAACTTGCACTGCGAAATATGACTAGGTGAATTCTCTTTGCATTATTGATGACACACCTATTAATAGCATGACGCGCCTAATAAGTAGCATGACGCACCTATAGATTTAGTAGCCTCATAGCCTTTATCGCTCCACAGTGCAATTTACTCTGGTAATGTAGCTAGTCCGTAAAAATTGCACATAACGGTTATGTAGTCACATTAATTCCCCTTGCATTATTGGCATAACATGACGCGCCTATAGATTTGATGACACGCCTATAGATATGGTAGTCCCATAGCCTTTATTGCCCCACAGTACAAATCAGTCCGGAAATTAGCCTATCGCGTAGAAATTACACCGGAAAGACCCGTAGTCACTCTTGCATTATTGGACTAGCCATTAATGACCTAAGGAGAATATATTCTCTCATTTATTACGCGTCATAAGATAAGATCACGTCATAAGATAAGATCTTAGCCTTAATAGCCTCATGTTCCTTTGCAGTGCAAACTAGTACCGGAAAAGTAGTTAGTCGCATATTTCTACACTGTAAAATGTGACTAGATTTTTACTAGCAATTTCCTAGAAGTTTCCTAACCAAATCCTACTAGATTTTTCTTAGGCTTAATTAGGCACATGCCTATTTAACCTATAAGTTTTTGTCCCCCAAAATCTAGATTTTATTCCTCCCATTTAGGAAATTTCCTAGCACATGGGAGGAAATTTCCAAGCAATTTCCTAGAGAGAGAGGGCCGGCCATTACAAGGGGGAGGGAGCTCTCATTTTTTCCTATAAATAGGACTCACTCTTTCATAGTTTTCACACCAAAATCTTCTCTCATCTTGTAGTGCAAAGTAGTAGTCTTTCTTAGTAGTTTGGTAGAAAAACCTTCTAGTTCTTCATGAGTTCTTGAGAAACTCAAAGAAACCCATCCAAAGCGCCACTCTCCACCACCAAAAGCCACCATTCGATCTTAATTAGTTAGTTCCGGCATACCCTCCGGCGTTTCTAAGATAGTCTGCTTTCTTTTCGACGCCGTTACTCCGTCCGTCTACCACTAGCTTTGTCTACTTCCGATTAACCTCGGAATTACGGTAATAATCTTTATCTAAATTTCTACTAGTTATTTTAGCGCAACTTTAATTTTTAGTAATATTATAATGCCCTGTTTAAAAATAAAAGTTAGTAGTTTTACGGTTTCGAAAAAGAAAAGTGTTATGATTTAAAAAATACTTTTTCAAATTTATGCAATCGTTATAATGCCCGAATGAAAAATGATATTTCAAATTTACGCAGTTATAATGTCCGATTGATTTTTGGAAAAATACGCGAACGGTTGCATTTTTTAAAAGGCGAAATTATTGACAAATGAGAATTTTTTGAAAAGGACTCCGTGGAATATTTTTGGGAAATGAGGAAAATATTTTATGACTAACTTGAGACTGTGGAATGACCCAAGGCTAACACCTTTGAAAGTCTGTCTAGAATGAGGATGGGTGCTATTAACTGGATATTCCGACCCCCTCTGCCTGAGACTTTCCCGGTTATTCTATTGTCAAGAGAAGGTCGCCAAAAGAAAAATATTGTTTTGAGAGACACATTTTACGAGGAAAATATTGAATTATGGAGAAACACATTTTACGAGGAAATGCTAATTTTAAGTGACACATTTTACGAGGAAATATTGAATTTTAGGAAAATATATTTTACTAGGAAATGCTGATTTTTGAAACACGATTTACAAGATTGATTTTTGAAACACGATTTACAAGAAAGTACATTTTTACAAAAAGAGATTTTGAGACACGTTGCATATTCACAACACGATACGAGAATTACACGACACGATTTTCGAGATGAATAGTTGACACGAGGAAAAGAGATGAGAATGAAAATGTGATGAGAATGAAAATGAGATGAGAATGGAAACAGAGAATTCGTAACGATGATAATGAATACGGTAATGCAACTTTAGTACCGCCTTTCACGTAGTTACGGTCCGTGATGTGGTTAGGACTAAAGATACGGTAGTGCCGCTGTAGCACCGCCCTTCACGTAGATGCGGTCCATGATGTGGTAAGGGCTAAAGCGCGTACAACAGCACGGTGGATAAAGATTTGTATCACGTAGATGCGGTCCATGATACAAGGTGGCTGGATTGTATCACGTAGGTGCGGTCCATGATACAATACGGTTGAAGCTGTGTTCGTGAGTGTCGCATAGTGTAATAGCTTTGTATCACGTAGATGCGGTCCATGATACAAGGTGGCTGAATTGTATCGCGTAAATGTGGTTCACAATACAATACGGTTGAAGCTATGTTCGTGTGACGCGGGGTGATCGGACTTTGTATCACGTAGATGCGGTCCATGATACAAAGCAACCGGATCCTCGAGCGGAAAGGTTGGTGAAAGACGGGCCAATAACTTTCAGAGTGATGCGAGATGGTTGAAATTGTTGGAATGAACGAGACGAGACACATGATTACCACCACGTTTACTCTGAAATGTATTGACACTGACACAAGCATATTTACACAGACACTGTCATATTTATTCATGAAAACTATTTTCGGATAAACTCTTGTTATTATTTTTGAGCTTTTATATATTGTTCAAGAATTGCTAGTTGGGATTTGGGTAGAGTTATTGCTTGGCGTTTTTCGCTCACGGTGTTGCACTTGTGTAACCCTGGCATAATACCACGATGTTGCCTGGCGACTCTGACGTATTATGCTAGACTATAGAGATGAACAAGAGGAATTCTACAGCTTGTGAGCATATGGAGCTGGACAGGACACCGCCGGGGCTGACGGCTGTGCATGGAATTAGAAGAAACCGTAGTGATCCTGTTTTCAATAAATGTATTTGGAAAGGAGAATTATGTAATTTCCGAGGTGAAAACTTGTTGTAAGACTTATTTATTATTTTATAATAAATATAACGTTCCCAAAAATCAAGGGCGTTACATGGAGGGAGTATTAATTTATTCTTGTACCAGTAATAACCTAATTGTACACATAACTATAAACAAAAATTTATGTGTTCGCAAGTGGGGTCCGTGGACCTACCCCACCCCTCCTCTAAGTGGCTCTACTACTGCATCTGACCAATAGGTGGAGCAAATTCTAGTTTAGATTATTCAAGATTAGATTTGCTTATGTGAGTGATGTATAATAAAGTAATGTTTGTAATGGGATTATACATAAGTAATGATGTTTATAGATAATGACCCAATTTGCTAGCACTTATAATATAACTTATTTAGCTTATTTGCTTAAAAAGCTAATGAAGGGTGTTTGTTAACAATTATTATCACTTATTTGGCTTTTCAAGCTTATTTGACACAAAAAAGGATAGACCAATTTCAAGTTGTTAAGAGATGGGTGGACAAAAGAATCCTAAAGTGAATAAGTTACTCTTAGTCAAGTTTTAAGGGCAATCTAGGCAATTAATTATTCAAGCAAACAAGTTAAATTTTTTAGTCGATAAACAAAACTATACACTTTTGGGCAAAAAATCTACTGATTTTTCTTCTCATTTTCCTTTGCCCAACTGTTCTCAAAAAAAAAAAAAAACTATCCTTAACTCTCCACTTAGTTTATGTTTTTCTCCACTAGTGTAACCTTTGTGTGGGACTGTAAATACTAGTAATTAACTTTTCTATTTGTTGTCGCATCATTCAATTCGTTTTTCTTTTCAATTCTGTAGTGAATAGAAGAATTACCTATAAAGGTTCTCTAAAATTGGATAACTCAGGAAATACCTATAAATTTGCTCTAAAATTGAATACTTTGGGAAATACCTCTTCTTTTTCTTTTTCTTTTTCTTTTTTACTAATATGCAAACTGGCTAAAAAAATGTAATCAAGATTCCAAACAACCAAATTGCGAGTCATCAAAATTTTGACTAACAATAAAGTAAAGGCGTGGTGTGGTGCGGTGCGGTGCATGTGGTATAAGCCAATGAGAGAGTCTCGTGCAGATTTTGTCAAACCATGTAATTGGACTCTAATTTTTACTTTAGTTTCGTGGGATAAGTGAAGAAAACAATGATTAAGCATTGGATTTTCCTGATCAAAATTGGGAATATGTTCCGTCGTTGCTTATCACATGGGTCCCCACCATTACACCTTGTTCCACTATCGGCATCTAAAAGAAGTAGTAATAATTAAGTTATTTAAAATAAGAAAAGAAAATACTTACAAACTTTAACCCAAATTAAGGAGGTCTGAAATTTGAAACCCCACCCGTATGAAATAATATGATACTTCTTTGTTTTTCTCTTTAAAAAATACTCCTATTCCTATCGCAAAAATATGTAAAACAATACAGAGGCACTCCGGAATTGGAAATGAGATTGTATAGTTATAATTTGGCACTAATTATGCAACTCCATGCTCCAATAGTGATAAAAAAAAATGAATTATAAAATGGCAAAGTTCTATAATTTGTTCCATATTTGGAACCATCCTTACCACCTCCCCAATCTCAACTAAAATGTACCCAAAAAAATGGAGATCGGAAGCCACTCGAGTTTGCCAGAAAATTGGCTGAATATGCAAAACCTCGCCGAAGGCAGCAGTTGAATTTTCTTTTTTTAAAAAAAAAGTGGGCTACTTTTAAAAAAAAAATTTAAAAGAAGTGGATTATTTTCAAGTCCTCATTTTTTCGGAGGACAAACATTTTAGGACGGAGGTAACAGTTGTCTTGGGGTTGAGAAAGTAGGAGAATATTTGGAATTGTTTGAACCAACCATTGGAGATGGGGTGCCAAAATTTGGCACAACCACTTTTAACTACTACTTTTGGTGCCAAAAATATGGAAATGGCTTGCTCTTCGAGTGCCATTTCAATTGGAAAATGGAAAATGGAAAATTTGATATTGGAAATTCATGAAAGAAAAAAAATTAAATCTCAGGTGAAAAAAACATGAATAAATAATACTCCATTATCATGCTTTTTGGAACTTGCAACCCAGATTTTTTTTTTCCTGGTGAAAGAGAGAGAATTCCATATCATCATGCGATAACAACAGAAGAAAAGACACAATACAGATGAACTAATGAAGGATACCTCCAGTGGAACATTGCTTCGGCATGTCCGATGTTCGTGATCGCTGCTGTGTCACGATAGTTCCACGGATGATGATTTTCCCAACACATAATTAAGACAAATGAACTGAAGAAAAGGAGACATCCGACTGTCAATTGTCAAGAAACTGCATACTTGATGTTGAAACCAAACAGGAACCGACCGATACAACCAAGTGTCTAATGCACATAAGGAGAGAGTTCTACGGCACGAATAGACATCATGCAATTAGGTGGCCGAAGCCAACTATACAGCTCTAAGTAATCAGTATAGAATCTGTCGGAAAAATATATAGAAATACAAAATTTAAAACAAAAGGCAGATATATATCTAGAGATTTTTACCTCTACGTCTAGAAAATAGGCATCTAATTACCATTAAGGTAAGTCACTTTTTTTAATTACCATTAAGGTAAATCACTCTTTTTTGGGGTTTAGGTTTAGGATGCACTTTCCTATTATAGGGTTTTAGTGGTTTAGGCACTTTCATAGGGTACCCTAGGATTTTAGGCACTTTCATAGGGTACCCCTAGGGTTTACGTTCAGGCACTTAATTTCATAGGGTACCATAGGGTTTAGGTTTTGGGTGTACTTTCCTATTATAGGGTTTCAATGGTTTAGGCACTTTCATAGGATACCCTAGGATTTTTGGCACTTTCATAGGGTACCGTAGAGTTTAGATTTAGGCATTTTCATATGGTACCCTAGGATTTAGGCACTTGAGAGTGCCTATGTGGAGTGGAGAGAGAGAGAGAGAGAACAAAGGGATTTAAGCCCATGTGCAGTAATTTTGTTCTTTACCTGGGCGGTACAATTTTCCATTCCAGGTGGACCTGGATGTGCATCACTCTTTTAAATTGTACCGGCCCGTAGTTGTCCCATATATCTAATAGGTGCGAATGCAGATATGAGGCATGACGAATTTTTAAATTAAAATTATACAGTAACACAAATCGTCTCTTACATAGTTAAACCTAATGTCAATATCATAAATGGGAAAAAAAAAAGAGGGTTTTAATTAGAAGTTTAAACTTTACTCGCATGATTTTTGCATGTATCAAAAAGTGTAACATAAAATTGCACCCAAAGGTATACTCCTTCCGTCTCAATTGCTCGTCCCTTTCGGAGAATCCAACTTTTTAAGGAGATAAAATTATTGTCTTATAGTTCCAAAATTATCCTTCAAAACTGTGAAGTTTATTAAGTGTTTTTAAATTGTGTTACATTTTTCAATATGAATCTCAAAAAATATGCAACTAATGGATCTTATTTGATAGATCTCAATTAATTGTTTTATACAAAGTTTTAAAAATCAAGAAAAATATTTTAAAAGTAAAACATAATAAACGATTTAGAAATGACACGAATTTCAAAAAATGTGAAATAAATTGAGAGGGAAAGAGTACTTTTAAGTGTAAAACTGGAAGTTTGACATATTTTGATAGTTATTTTTTAGAAATAGAACTAACATTTTGGGACATCCCAAAATAGAAAGAGAGACCAATAATTTGGGACAGAGGGAGTACTATTATATTCTCATGATATATGTGTGTATGTGTGCGGCATCAGAGCCGTCAGATGTATTTTTAACGGTCCTGATTTCATTCGGCACTTTACAGATCCGAGCCGTCCATTGCCAAGATGAAATCTGAGCCATTGATTGCCGAGATCAACCGCTCAGATGCCGCACTACAGGGGCGCCCGGGGACCTTAAGCACTCTCGTTTCCAAGTTCAATCACCTCCTTAGCTGGGGTGGAGTGCAATTAGAGTGCTTAGTACTCGGGCGTGCTAGGGACTTCGATGTGGTCCATTTGTGAATTAGATCGAGTGGCAGAACCAGAATTTGGAAGTGGGGTCGGCACAAAAAAATCAATATAGTTAATGTCAAAAAGAAATATACATGTCCTAAGATTAACTATACATAATACCAACAAGAAAAACACTTGTCTCCGTAGGTTAATTATCCATAGTGTAAAGTTCTTGTTAAAGTGGAACTCGACATACTTTTAAAACTCAAAAATTGTCTAAGATTGATTCTAAACCAAAATTTAGACATGAAATTACTAAAGCTCTAGGGGCTTTTGTAAGAGGTATCCAAAGTAGAATACATCGATCTAAGTTACACACCCTCTCTCATTTTATATCACTCGGTAGACACCCCAAGTTTGACCTAGGAATGATCTTAGGCATTCCCGATGATGAATATGAGTCAAGAACAGTGCAAAAAGGATTGAACAAGGCTCTTGAAAACCCTAAAACCAAACCAAAACCTCCTCAAAACAAACTCAAGCCTACACCATCCTCTAGTACATTGTTGTGAAATTTTAAAGTATTCGCAAGCGCACGAATCGTATTGAAGTATAGCAATGCAAGTGCGAGGTCGAACCCACAGGGACTTTTGTGTTTTTTTTATAGGAAAACCAAATTAACTTAAACCGATTTAACCCTAACCTAGTTCCCAAAAGTTGTGAATTGTTTTAT
>JAXBDA010008501.1:0-14689 GCA_036023075.1 Gaultheria prostrata | reverse complement strand
AGTAAGCCCACTCGTGATAGTCATCTGTCAATGCGAAATAAAAAAGTTCTCTCTTCCAAAACTCATTCAACTAAGTTATCATGTTCAGCCCTTATTGAAAAAAAAAAAAAAAAAAGCCTAAAGGCATCTCCAGCCTTTACTTAAAACTCGGCTTCGGTCAAGCGAGACTCTTTTATTCAAACTTATAACTGAGCTACTTAAATTGTCACTCAGTGAGACTCTTTGTTTTTTGAACAGCTAAAGGGTGGGGGCGACCAGCGTAGCAACTCCCCATGGGCATGACCATTGGGGTTCCCGACCCGCTGTGGAATGTCCGGTTGAGCCATAGCTACTGTCCGGATAAGACAGGTCATCACCATAGCACCACCTAGGCGACTAGTTGGCTAAAGGCTCTCCCTGCA
This sequence comes from Gaultheria prostrata, assembly GCA_036023075.1. Taxonomy (NCBI): domain Eukaryota; kingdom Viridiplantae; phylum Streptophyta; class Magnoliopsida; order Ericales; family Ericaceae; genus Gaultheria; species Gaultheria prostrata. The sequence goes on along the minus strand of JAXBDA010008501.1, from coordinate 14,288 downwards.
ACTCCACACAAGTCCCAGCAATGCCATGAGAGGGATTTGAACCTGGGTGGTCCATGCACAGGGAGAGAGGGGAATCTTATCCCACTCACTTTGGCCACCTAGGCGACTCTTTGTTTCGATCAAAATATTTTATGCTTAAATCTGACCCTCCCAATTGAAGTGTTTCACATCAAATGAAGCTTCACTCGATTCTTTCTCAAATTAAGCAACAGGTTTGAGTAAAGGGCTGGACCTAAGAGCATTTCGGCAGTTTCCGCCCTAAACTCAAATCGAAGAACACTCCAATCACTACTGAATTCAATTCTCATGTTTGAGTAAAGGTGTGAGTAAGGGGCTTAGAGCATCTGTAGCCCTTGCCCTTTTGTCGACTGAAAGACAAAATTCTGAGTAAAAAACCTAAAACTCACTCAACTACTTGACTCAAAACTTATATCAAATTGAGTTCATATGAAATGTAGAGGCTTAAAGTATGAGTGAAGTGCTGGAGAAGACTGACCTTCAAATGGCTGAGTTTCATTTTCGCAATAGTCCATACTTGAATTTAGCTTCAATGGTTGTATCTCATCTCATCCCCATCTCCAATGGAAGCATCTTCTTCTTCGGTGTGGTACGCGATGGCGGTGGTAGTCGTCGCCGGTGGTGGCGGTCTTCGTCGTCGGTGTGGCGGCCTTCGTCGTCTTCTTCTCACACGAGAGGGGAGAGGGGCAAGGGGTGAACGTAATGTTGAATTTTGGGCTTTTTTTATTTTTATTTTCCACGTCATGACACAGGTTAAACCTGTGTCATACTCTAAACGACGTCGTTTCAAGATAAAATTTTAGTTTTCCCACGTCATGACACAGGTTGAAACTGTGTCATACTATAAACGACGTCGTTTCAGGATAAAATTTTAGTTTTCCCACGTCATGACACAGGTTGAACCTGTGTCATATGCTAAACGACGTCGTTTCACGGTAACATTTTAGTTCTAAAGAATCTTCGGTACTTAGGACGATTTCTAATTATATCGATCATTATTTACTGATCCGAGACATTCCTCTTGTGACAATTACTCTAACACATATGATGTATGAACATCTCGTAAATAAAAAATGTATTAGTATTTAATCTAAATGAATTTCTATTTTTTAAAATGGATTCGGATACATTTAATCATATCCCATTTCATATCAACTACTTTCAAAGTAGTTTAAGTACATTTATATTGTAGAAAGCAGAAAAATACAAATTATGTAAAAATTTCATCATAATTTAAAATGAATTAGTAATTGATCTCAATAAATTTATGTTTCTTAAAATAGTTTTGGATGTACTAAAACAAAACCATGATAACCGGTTTCTATGATAATCTGGCGTTTCCCTTAGAACCGACGCCGCGACGGTGCGGTGAAGCTCTCTCCCTCCGATCACAATCATCTCCGACGACGTCGGTTGTTTTTAATCAGACTCAGGTCCACCCCTCTTCTTCCCACTTCGTCCTTATAGAATTTTTTCAGAAAAATGCATAAACTTAGAATTTTTTCCCCTTTTCGAGTATGGAGTAGCTCTAATGGAATTTCACTGTATCCGATTGTTTTTCTGGGTACAGATATAAGCATTTCATGCATAAAATTACAGTGATGATGCATACATTATGATTTTTTTTATCAACAGAGCTCGAGACAGAGAGAATTTTGTTCGACATTTTAAAAGAGAAGCAGCAAAAGAGTGCTGAAGCTGGCACCATTCCGAGTTTCTATAAGAGGGTAAGGATTCTCATTTTTACTCTGGAAATTGAGTTATCACAGATTGTGTGCCCGGCTAGATTGAAAAGATTGTGATTTTGCTACCTTTCTTGGTGCTTGTTTTTCTTTACACACTTCTCCGTTGTAATTGCTGAAGGGAAAACATCTATTATCAGCTTATGACTTTGTTTGTTTGCTTAATAATTTTTTCAACATGTTTATTGTTTCAATATCGCATACTTGTTTTCTATTCGGTTTCTTTATCTTACTATTTACCCTTTTGTTCAGAAACCTGAAGAGGGGTCTATCAGTAACAGGGTCCAGAGGCTGGCTAAATATCGGTTTTTGAAGGTATCACTCACACTTCCGCCAGGTGGTTTACTATTGCTAGCTATCATGACTTGAGCATTTCATCTTTTTGGTGATTTAAACAAGTATGTAAAGCAGATTCTTTGTCCTTATGGTGCTATGGTATTGGGTTTTGGGACTCCATATAGTCATTTTTTGTTTTTCCTAGATCAGTTTTTTACTAGTGATAATTTCAGTTTTCTTTTCACTCTGTAGTGCAATAGGTTATGTGGTTTATTTGTGATTCTATTGGCAATAGCCAAGTGTAATCACTAGCCATAATTGCATATGTGCAGAAGCAATCCGATCTTTTGTTAAATGCTGATGATCTGGATGCCATGGGGGTTTGCTCAAGAGAAAATTGTGTAATTGATGATGCCACTGGAGCTGAAAAGGTGTGTGCACCCTGCCATTTTTATGTACTATATCCCTCACCTTGTTTGCTTTGCTTCTTGGCGAATGCATACACTTGCAGTAGTTAACGTGTTTCTTTTGAAATTCTTCTAGATTTCTGTCTCATCATGGTTATTTAGGCATGATATGGGATTGACATTAGATTTCATAAGAGTGACAAAGATTGTTTTGTATTAATCTTCGGATTCTGTGTGTGCTAATTCTCATCACTTTATGCATGATCCGTTGATTTGTATCTTAGTCACATAATCCTTCAGTAGGACCCTCCGCTTCCACTCTCAAATCTCAATCCTCCTCTGCACCCGTGCTCTCGCGAATTTTAGTAATTTGAGATGTTTTGGAAAGACGATATAACGCTCGCACTCCTGCATTATGTGCCTGCGCATCATGTGACTTGATTCTGCATTCATCTTCTGATTCTCTATTTGCTGATGGACAACGAATTAATGTGCAGGGTGCAGTCTCATGCAAGTAGTCGGCCCGAACTCAATGATAGCAGCAGAAAATCTGAGCTTTTAATCTAATCATACATGAAAGTTGTAAAGCAGTTTTTTTTACAAAAGTATGAAGTTTTGTTAAAATTCATTTTTGGTTCAACAGTTAATTAGAAACTGACAATTGCATTCACATTTGATCTATGTTAGGAAAGTGAGAAAGAAGTCGCTGACACTGAACAGGCTGAAAACTGGTTTTCATTGACGTCTGCCCAACGCATTTGTGGTGGGTACCTTGAATCTTTTGAGGATTGGTAAGTACTTTTTTGTTGGATATCCTACTTTTTTCTTATGCTGTTCTTGGATTGATCTTAATCTGTACATGAAAATCTTGTGCTATATTATTTATGCTGAAGTGCACCAATACTTTTCCCTTTTGTCAGAGCTGAGGTCATACTTTTCTTTTTTGCTTGTACGATATGAAAGCACCTGAGCATATGAATAATATGACTGAAATGCACACATCGTGAGTCAAAGTATGTACTCCGTAATTGTTTAGTGCCTAGATCGGAAAAACGAAACAGTTGTTACATCGAATTGCTTGTATATCTCATCTACATTTCTCCATTTGGAAGTCATTTACAGAGTGTACAAGAAATAAGGTAGTTTTTTGATCCATGTGGATGGCTGTTTTTTACAAAGAGGAAGTCAAGTAGAACATGGGGCAGTTAAAAATGGGCATGACTACCTTAATTTATCGTAAGGATAGGACTCCAAAAATAAACAAGAGGAAATATATACATGAAGCAGACACCAGTCAATTGGTGGTCAAAGCCTTGTTGAATTGAGTTATTGTTAACACTTTGATTAGTTTTTCATCAGGTAGGTTTCTCCATCTGAAGTTCATTTGGAGTAAGTCGAGAGAAATGTGAAATAGATGTACAAAATTCGTTTCTTATTTTCCTACTCCTATTCTCTTTCTTTCTGCGCCAGGAAAAAAAGAATTGCATCAGTGGAACTCATCTGCAATTGAAGCCTGGAATATGGCTTAAATTTCTTGAAAGTATAGGTGTAGAGTGATCTCAATTACAGGGTATTGCAGAGACGATGATATGTGTTGTTTCATGTAAGCCATCTGCAAGAGAAAATACTCTATCCATCCTTCGCACAAAACCAGAACACCCCTCACCCAATCATCAATCTAGCCATTAAGTTTGCTCTTTCATGTTTCAGGTGGTGATTTTTTTGTATTTCAATTCCAGTTGCAAGAGGGTCTGCATAACCTCAAAGTTGTAATTATTGCCTTACACCGTTTGTACCTGCTGTTAGCCCGTTACTTTTGTTTTTGCCGCTTACAGGTATCGTTTTACCTCTACAGATATGTTCCTTGCACTTGATAAAGATATGAATGGAACATTGAGCAAACAGGAACTTCGAGAATATGCTGATGGGACTCTCCCAGATATCTTCATTGAAAGGGGTATGAATCTGTGCATTCATGTCTTCTTTCTCAATTGCTTGAAAATATGGCTTGGTTGAAGTACCCTCTGACCTGTTGGAAAATAAGCTATTGATTTCCCTCATAAGGAATGATCTTGACAAATTCTTTCTGCTGGAGTTTTTGAGATCACCTTCACAAACAGGAGATGCAGCACTTACAGGAGTGGTACAGTTAGTAGGAGTAGCAGATACTGAACCAGAGGACTTGCATTATCTACCGGCAACACTTCTAGATTGGTATTTCCTCCTGCCGAAATGGTAACTGCACTCTGCCTGTCAGAGAGCTTGGATCCAAAACCCCAACCATGTCTTTAGGATACACATTGCCATCATCAGAACTACATTCAAAAGCAGCACACCCCGAAACAGCTTTATCCACAGCAGACAAAACGGGATCATCATGCTTAGATGCTCGATTTTTCCTTTTCAAAGCTTTGTCACTATTTTCCTGCTGAACAATTTGGTTGACCAATCCATGTAGGTTGGAACTTCCATTTAACTGGCCTGACAACTTTCTTCGAGATCTTCTGAATTCTCCAATTCCGACAGCTGCAATTGTATCGCTCAACTTTTGATATGATTGATCTAGCTCCCTTTAGGAAATCCTTCATCAATTTGTCGATGTTATCATGGTCATTCTTTGTGGGCCCTTCGTCTCTTGAACTGGGAATATTTGACTTTGTGTGATTCAGTGGAACACTGCGCACTGCTTGAAAGTTCGGCTGCAGCTCTAGCAGCCATAATTGCTCGTTTTGCTGACTGCTGCCTGTGCTGCAGCTGTTGCATCCTTGAATTCCAATTCCAAGGCTTGTTATCCATTGGGAAAGAATTCCCATCTCCCGAATATGAATGCCTGACTTATCTCAGATTTGGTTCCTGTAAAATCCGAACAGGCGGCATGTTTAATGAAACTAGATACAGGCCCTCGTGACAAGCACGAGTTTTCTGCCAGTGTTCTTCATTTTAGACATTGCTTTGTGTTTCTGCTGCAGGTTGCTAAGTTTTTATTTGGGCAAAAATGCAGGTGAAAGCAGTGGCAATGAATGAATGAATGAAGAAAGCTTGAGGGTCATTTTTTTATAGCAAACATTATGAAAGATGTCAGTTACCATAGTTGGAAGCAGTGCAGCAGCAGTGGTAGGAAGCAATTGTTGGTGCCAATTTGAACATCAAAGAATACAAATGAGTACATGTCCCTACGTATCGGGAATCTAAGCATTTCCCCTCAACTAAAGTACTTCTTGCACTAAAGGCGCGCAACATTAGGCCCGATACAAATTTTGTTCTCCTCTTTGGTGTCATAGCAATTTTGTCAAAATTGGCACCAAAGGATTAGCAACTTATATTTAGCCAAGCAAAATAGAGGTGTCAAAAGTCATGGTTACAGTATACCTGCATTCGTTCCCTAACTATCAATAAAATGTTACAGTAAACTGTTTGATGGGTAATCAATCACCAAGTCGACTTCAGTTCAGAAGTCCTGTTTTTTATATCTTGCGTACAAGTTTAGATGAGAAATGACCTTGTTTACAACTTTCAATCTTCCGAGTCGAGACCATCCCTGATTCCATGAATGTTAACACCAATTTGCTAACTCAATGGAAGAGATATATATTTGGATTGCCGAAAAAAAGGGAATAGGATCCCCTTTGCCTTTGCCTTGTATGCATACATTACCAAAAGCAAGACAAACCGAAATCCACGTGAAGAACTACTCGGTATTCTTCCATACTGATTCTCACAATATCCCAACTCAGTCATTCCCAAGAAATTCTCTCCATCATCAATACCCATTTAGCCTAATACTTAGGGTTTTTAAAGTCCGCCAAAGCAAAACATTTGAGATTTGAACTGGAAAACTATCTGCAATCAAGTGTAAGTGTGTGTGAGAGAGAGGACCTAGGCTGACGGCGTGAGACGGTGAGAGACAGACTGTCTGATCTTAACTGATTTGATGGAGTCCATCATTGTCTCTCCAATCCATCCCATTCTCTCTCTCTCGTAGTCATTAGGAAATTATATGTATCCTGCAACACGCGTTTGAAGCTCTTGTTTTTCTTCCTTTTTTCCTTCACTTTGTCAACTTTCCACACTATCACATGCCCAGATCCCACTAAAATTTGTGATTGGCAAACTATAACATCAGGATATATCAAAAGATCAGGACGAGAGGACATCTCCTTGCTTAAATTTACAAATTGGTTTCTCTGCTAGCTATATCTTCATGCCATGCCACAATCTCAAACACTTATCATCATAAATAAAAACATAAATATTGAGCTGAAATGTGATTTAAAGCAGTGGAAATCCACACAAATATTACCCTGATTCTCGCAGATTGCTCCAGCCCAGAATCTAGCAATTGAGCCAACTCCCTCTTCATCTGCTTCAATTGCGCTTCCAAAAAGCTTTACTTCGTCGAGGTGGCGGTAGTCGTCGCCGGTGGTGGCGGTAGTCGTCGCCGGTGGTGGCGGTCTTCGTCGTCTTCTTCGTCGGTGTGGCGTTCATCGTCTCCGGTGAAGGTGGTGGTCGCCGGTGGTGGCGGTCTTCGTCGTCTTCTTCTCTGTATCCAACGAGAGGGGAAAGGGGTGAAAGTAATGTGTTGAATTTTTGTGATTTTTTTATTTTTATTTTCCACGTCATGACACAGGTTCAACCTGTGTCATGACACAAAAACGACGTCGTTTCACGGTAACATTTTAGTTCTAAGAAATCTTGGATACTAATGACGATTTCTAGCTATATCAACCATTATTTAATGATCCGAAATATTATTCTGGTAAAAATTACTATAACGCATGTTATGTACGAATATTTCGTAAATAAAATACATATTAGTAGTTAATCTAAATGAATATCTATTTTTTGAAATAGATATGAATACATTGAATCATATCCTCTTTCATATCAATGACTCTTTATCTCGGTAATATTTTAATGATCCGAGATATTCATAGTGTAGAACACAAACAAATACAAACCATGTAAAACTTTCATCGTAATTGAAAATAAATTGGTGTTTGATCTCAATAAATTTATGTTCCTTAAAATAGGTTTGGTTATACTGAAACAAAACCATAATAACGGGTTTCAATATAATCTCGTGTTTCCCCTTAGAACCGATGTCGTCGATGAAGGTGCGGTGAAGCTCTCTCCCTCCAATCAGAATCATCTCCGACGACAAGGGTCGGCGCCGACGTCGGTTGTTTTTTATCAGACTCAGGTTCTTCTTCCCACTTCGTCCTTTTAGACTCGGATTGCATAAACTTAGAATCTTTTCCCCTTTTCGAGTATTGCAATTCTATTAAGTATCTCTAATGGAATTTCACTGTATCATTTCATGCATAAATTACAGTGATGATGCTACGGCGTATGTTGTGAAGCTGGCACCATTCCGAGTTTCTATAAGAGGGTAAGCATTCATTTTTACTCACTTCTCCATATCACAGATTGTGTGCCAGACTAGAATGAAAAGATTGTGATTTTGCTACCTTTCTTGGTGCTTGTTTTTCTTCACACACTTCTCCATTGTAATTGCTGAAGGGTAAACATCCATTATCCGCTTATGACTTTGTTTGTTTGCTTAATTAATTTTTTCAACATGTTTATTTTTTTTCCATATTGCATAGACTTGTTTTGTCTTTTTGATTCATATGCTTCGTTCTACTATTTCCCCTTTTGTTCAGAAACCTGAAGAAGGGTCTATCTGTAACAGGGTCCACAGACTGGCTAAATATCAGTTTTTGAAGGTATCGCTCACACTTCTTCCGCCAGTTGGTTTACTATTGCTGGCTATCATGACTTAAGCATTTCATCTTTTTGGTGATTTAAACAAGTATGTAAAGCAGATTCTTTGTCCTTATGGTATGATATTGGGTTTTGGAACTCAATATAGTCATTGTTTTTCGTAGATCAGTTTTTTACTAGTGATAATTGCAGTTTGCTTTTCACTCCGTAATGCAATAGATTTTTGTGGTTTATTTGTGATCCTATTGGTAGTAGCCAAGTGTAGTCACTAGTCATCATTGGATATGTGCAGAAGCAATCCGATCTTTTGTTAAATGCTGATGATCTGGATGCCATGTGGGTTTGCTTAAGAGAAAATTGTTTAATTGATGATGCCACTGGAGCTGAAAAGGTCTGTGCACCTGGCCATTTTTATGTACTATATCCCTCACCTTATTTGCTTTGCTTCTTGGCGATTGCATACGCTTGCAATAGTTTACTTGTTTCTTTTGAAATTATTCTACATTTCTGTCTCATCATGGTTATTTAGGCATGATATGGGACTGACATTAGATTTCATAAGAGGGACAAAGATTATTTTGTATTCATCTTCGGATTCTGTGTGTGCTGATTCTCATCACTTTGCGCATGATCCGTTGATCTGTATCTTAGTCACATAATCCTTCAGTTGGACCCTCCTCTCCCACACTCAAATCTCAATCCTCCTCTGCACCCGTGCTCTTGCGAATTTTAGTAATTTGAAATGTTTTGGAAGGACGATATAACGCTCGCACTCCTGCATTATGTGCCTGCGCATCATGTGACTTGATTCTGCCTTCATCTTCTGATTCTCTATTTGCTGATGGACAACGAATTAATGTGCAGGGTGCAGTCTCATACAAGTAGTCGACCCGAACTCAATTATAGCAGCAGAAAATCTGAGCTTTTAATCTAATCATAAATGAAAGTTGTAAAGCAGTTTTTTTTACAAGAAGTATGAAGTTTTGTTAAAATTCATTTTTGGTTCAACAGTTCATTAGAAACTGACAATTGCATTCACGTTTGATCTATGTTAGGAAAGTGAGGAAGAAGTCACTGACACTGAACAGGCTGAAAACTGGTTTTCATTGACGTCTGCCCAACGCATTTGTGGTGGGAACCTTGAATCTTTTGAGGATTGGTAAGTACTTTTTTGTTGGATAGCCTACTTTTTTCTTATGTTGTTCTTGGATTGATCTTAATCTGTATATGAAAACCTTGTGCTATATTGTTTATGCTGAAGTGCACCAATACTTTTCCCTTTTGTCAGAGCTGAGGTCATACTTTTCTTTTTCGCTTGTACGATATGAAAGCACCTGAGCATATGAATACTACGATTGAAATGCACACATCGTGAGTCAAAGTATGTAATTGTTTAGTGCCTAGATCAGAAAAACGAAACAGTTGTTACATCGAATTGCTTGTATATCTCATCTACATTTCTCCGTTTGGAAGTCATTTACAGATTATACAAGAAATAAGGTAGTTTTTTTATCCATGTGGATGGCAGTTTTTTACAAAGAGGAAGTCAAGTAGAACATGGGGCAGTTAGAAATGGGCATGACTACCTTAATTTATCGTAAGCATAGGACTCCAAAAATAAACAAGAGGAAATATATACATGAAGCCGACACCAGTCAACTGGTGGTCAAAGCCTTGTTGAATTGAGTTACTGTTAACACTTCGATTAGTTTTTCATCAGGTAGGTTTCTCCATCTGAAGTTCATTTGGAGTAAGTCGAGAGAAATGTGAAATAGATGTACAGGGGGGCTGTGGAAAAAAGAAGATGCGTAAGGGGAAACTTGTTAATGGTGTATAACATTCGTTTCGTGTTTCCCTACTCCTATTCTCTTTTTTCCTCCGCCAGGAAAAAAAGAAGTGCATCAGTGGAACTCATCTGCAATTGAAGCCTGGAAATGGCTTAAATTTCTTGAAAGTATAGGTGTAGAGTGATCTCAATTACAGGGTATTGCAGAGACGATGATATGTGTTGTTTCATGTAAGCCATCTGCAAGAGAAAATACTCTATCCATCCTTCGCACAAAACCAGAACACCCCTCACCCAATCATCAATCTAGCCATTAAGTTTGCTCTTTCATGTTTCAGGTGGTGATTTTTTTGTATTTCAATACCAGTTGCAAGAGGGTCTGCATAACCTCAAAGTTGTAATCATTGCCTTACACCGTTTGTACCTTCTGTTAGCCCGTTACTTGTTTTTGCCGCTTATGGGTGTCGTTTTACCTCTACAGATATGTTCCTTGCACTTGATAAAGATATGAATGGAACATTGAGCAAACAGGAACTTCGAGAATATGCAGATGGGACTCTCCCAGATATTTTCATTGAAAGGGGTATGAATCTGTGCATTCATGTCTTCTTTCTCAATTGCTTGAAAATATGGCTTGGTTGATCTCCATGGTGAAGTTATGAATCTCGTACCATGCCAGCCGGTACTGGCCAAGATTTATCGTATTGGCCAAAAAACGGGATAAGCAGCGACCTGGGTCCGTTCCGGCTCAAATACCATCCTATTCCGACCGTTCCGCTATGTTCCAGGTCGTTCTGGCCCATTCTCAGATTTTTCCCAGTACAAAAAACATCAATTATTTTTTCAGGTTTTGATTGGCCTCAAAATTCCCTCCGGCGTGAAACCCTGTGCATTCCGGCATGAAATCTTTGCAGTCCTCGCATGATAAAACCAACAGGCCATCTAGAATTTCACCATCCTGGAATGCTGATCTACCAATTCTTTCCAACGCCTGAGCATTTTCAACTCAATTTAGAACTAACAAAGAGCATTAAATAAACCACTCTTGGTATGGGCTTCTTTGTCGCCATTAACACACTCAGCGCTCAAGAAAAGAACAGGAGCCCTACACACCTAGCCATGAACTGCCTTAACCAAGCTTGCTGATAATTTTTTGCCCGGTTTTGTATTTGCAGTTATCAACACTTTTTGCCCCGGCAAACAAGAAAAATTATTTACGAGAACCAAACTGCAGCTGCATTTGGTTAATTAAAAAAGGATTGGGAGATCACCTGTAGAAGTGGACATTGGGATGCAGCCAATGAAAGTGGCAAGCTAAAGCCAACCTCCTGTTCCTTTTTGGCATCTCTCAATATGTAAGTCTTCTCATCAATCAAACAACCAGCTTGTCCACAGCTCTCAAGCCATAAATGCGTTATCACTAGTCTGCCAAAAGCAATAGCTTCTAACATATTTCTTTTTCTCACAAACTCATCCGTCACGAAGTGGGTGGCTTCTTAAATAGAGGATGCTACTGAAGCTCCTAGCCGAGCCAGAATCTGTGATGAGTAGTAAGGCACATTATGACTTCTCTTTTCTGAATTAAGGGACTGAGCTCTAGTATGTGCTGGGCCGTCAATGGACCCTCATAAGTTTAAACCTACTAAGGAAAGAGCGGAAGATACCACAAATGAGCACCTTCTTCTTCTGCTTGATTATATCCCCATTTATGTGGTGACTGAACCAGACTCGAACATTAGCTATCTCTCTCCTCCTCCTAGAATCTCTGATCGTAGAAGTACCCTCTGACCTGTTGGAAAATAAGCTATTCATTTCCCTCATAAGGAATGATCTTGACAAGTTCTTTCTGCTGGAGTTTTTGAGATCACCCTCACAAACAGGAGATGCAGCACTTACAGGAGTGGTAGAGCCGTAGAGTTAATAGGAGTAGCAGATACTGAACCAGAGGAGTTGCATTTATCTACCGACAACACTTCTAGATTGGTATTTCCTCCTGCCGAAATGGTAACTGCACTCTGCCTGTCAGAGAGCTTGGATGCCAAAGCCCCAACCATGTCTTTAGGATACACGTTGCCATCATCAAAACTACATTCAAAAGCAGTGCACCCCGAAACACCTTTATCCACAGCAGACAAAACTGGACCATCATACTTAGATGCTCAGTTTTTCCTTTTCAAAGCTTGGTTTTCGATCTGTTCGATTCTTCAGGAAATTGTCCACTATTTTCCTGCTCAACAATTTGGTTGACCAATCCATGTAGGTTGGAACTTCCGTTTAACTGGCCTGACAACTTTCTTCGAGTTCTTCTGAATTCTCCAATTCCGACAGTTGCAATTGTATCGCTCCACTTTTGATATGATTGATGTAGCTCCCTTTAGGAAATCCTTCATCAATTGGTCGATGTTATCATGGTCATTTTTTGTGGGCCCTTCGTCCCTTGAACTGGGAATATTTGACTGTGTGTGATTCAGTGGAACACTGCGCATTGCTTGAAAGTTCGGCTGCAGCTCTAGCAGCCATAATTGGTCGTTCTGCTGACTCCACAGCTGCCTGTGCGGCAGCTGTTGCATCCTTAAATTCCAATTCCAATGCTTCCTATCCATTGGGAAAGAATTCTCATCTCCCGAATACGAATGCCTGACTTATCTCAGATTTGGTTCCTGTAAAATCCGAACAGGCAGTATGTTTAATGAAACTAGGTACAGGCCCTCGTGACAAGCACGAGTTTTCTGCCCGTGTTCTTCATTTTAGACATTGCTTTGTGTTTCTGCTGCAGGTTGCTAAGTTTTTATTTGGGCAAAAATGGAGTGAAAGCAGTGGCAATGAATGAATGAAGAAAGCTTGAGGATCATTTTTTTTTTACAGCAAACATTATGAAAGATGTCAGTTACCATAGTTGGAAGCAGTGCAGCAGCAGTGGTAGGAAGCAATTGTTGGTGCTAATTTGAACATCAAAGAATACAAATGGGTACATGTCCATACATATTGGGAATCTAAGCATTTCCCCTCAACTAAAGTACTTCTTGCACTAAAGGCGCGCAACATTAGGCCCAAAACAAATTTTGTTCTCATCTTTGGTGTCATAGCAATCTTGTCAAAATTGACAGCAAAGGATTAACAACTTACATTTAGCGAAGCAAAATAGAGGGGTCAAAAGTCATGGTTACATTTACCTACATTTTGTTCCCTAACTATCAAGAAAAATGTGACAGTATACTGTTTGATGGGTAACCAATCACCAAGTCTACTTCAGTTCGGAAGTCCTGTCTTTTATATGGTTGCGTAGAAGTTTAGATGAGAAATGACCTTGTTCACAACTTTCAATCTTTCCAAGTCGAGGACCATCCCTGATTCCATGAATGTTAACACCAATTTGCTAAGTCGATCGAAGTGATCTATATTTGGATTGCCGAAAAAAGGGAATAGCATCCGAAGTAAACCTGACCCAAATGCATAATTGGATTTAGTCCAGATAGAATATCTGTCTAGTACAATTAAGACACGTATTATTAGTTCGGTGAAATTATATAACGGGCAAAAAAATTCCCATATCAAAAAAAGAATAGCAAATAACCAAAATCAATGAGATGAAACAGAACATAAGCAAGTGGAATGAAAGTGCAATATGTACTAGAAATTTAGGATTAAGGTCAGTTTTGGACCTTTGGTACTTTGACTACTCTCACCCCTCTCCATGTGTTTTTTTTTTAGTTCGTGACACTTTAAAATATCCAACTCCGACGTACAACAGAATAAAAAAAGGCACTAACTTCTAGGGGACAGCTTTTAAACCTTGAATTGGGGGGAGGAATTCAAAACTTTGAATGAAGGAAAACGGAAGTGAAAAAAACATGTATAATATGACAAAGAAGTAGAGAAGCTGCGATTAAATGGTTAGATAAGTATCATTATACTTCTCTAGAGCCTGTGACGACTTTGCTAGGAGTAAACTAATGGCATGTATTGACAGCCGTGGGGCAGCATCACTTTGTGAAAAGCTCTTAGATCATTCAGTTGGTGATCCTTTACAGGCTCAAGATGTTTCCAAAAAATCTGAAACTCGAAAAATGGAACCTAATCAATGAACAAACATGGAACAAAACAGTTCAAAACTGGAAGAGTGAATTAGGCACGTTGATAAGCCCCAAATGTTGTATATATTCGGGCTTATCTCGCTCGTTAAGATCACACACACGTGCATTTTGTGTCTTTAAATGATTGATTTTGCGCGAGTTGTGTTTTTGATGAGTTTCAGAAAATTGGAGCTAAAAAGGCGTGTCCAAAGCTCCAAATAATCCCCGGTTGTATCCGGAAGTATCCAAGGTCCCGCAATGC
>JAXBDA010008500.1:0-14691 GCA_036023075.1 Gaultheria prostrata | reverse complement strand
TATCGGTGTGTCGGATTTCCTCGAGGCTCATAGCTCCAGATTTCTTGTTCCTTTGTTTCGGGCCTTCCTTGAACCTTCCAAAGCTCATTGAGTCGACTTTTAAGCTTCGATGATTGTCCTCCACGGCGTTGAGGGACCTCGGGTACTTCCGGATAGAACCGGGGATTATTTGCAAGCCTTTGGAAACGGATTTAGCCCTCTGGCTTGATCGAGTGTCCTTTGAACTTCCCGAGCCTTAGCCAAATCTTCGTGTATTGGCTCTCGAGGCTCGGTGGTGGGATGACATGGAACACATGGCCCTCAGATCCTTGGGATTCGTCCCGGAGCGCTTCAAATGCGCTTTATTCCATGGTTTTACCTGAAACTACCAAAAACACACTTTGCGCAACATCAATCATATTAAGCGCTAAAACGCGCGTGTGTGTGATCTAAACGAGCTAGATGAGCCCGGATATGTACAATATTAGGGGCTCATCACCCAACCCAAAGACCACCTTTAAGACCTTCCACATCAACGCCCGTAGAGTCGACAAAACCTTTATTCCGGAGCAAATGGTTTACATTATCTACAGTAGTTTTGGTTTCCATAAGAAATAAAATATTAGGCCGTCGATCTTGGAGCAAATGTCCAAGAGTGTGAACCGATAGAGGGTGGCCAAGTCCCCTATAGTTCCAACTTAAGAGTTTCATGGCTGCTGCCGTGGCTGAACCCTTGCAGCCACGGCAGCCCTGGAGTTTAAATCCACAGCACATAAAACATAAAAACGAGCCTTCTTAATCAAATGGAAAGGTCCGAAAAAGCACCAATCATCATCATCCCAATCTATTGATTTTCTCTTACCCAGAGATGAATTCGAAACCACATCAGAAATAGGGTAGGGCTTCCTTGTACTACAAATCAATTTTGAAGGCCGATGTAGCGACAAAGAGGAAAGACTATCACGATAACGCTTACCCAAAATCAATTTATAACGAATAGAGGAAAATGGGCGTCGCGGTTGAGTGTGACAAACCAGAACAGAAGCCAAAAAATAACAAAACATCCCAATCCAGCAAATCCAAGCATCATCAAATAAGCATCCAAAGCTAATAAATAATTTAATCATCAAGACATAATGATTTCCAGGAGCAGCAACAGTCTTAAACTTATCAAATACTGGATAGAAATTGGTCGTGCAATCATAGAGAAATAAGGGTTTTGCATAAGGTATACCTGGAGGGTTTCCTAAGCCATGAGATCACCTAAACCCAGGATAGGATCCGGGTTTGGGAAGAGATAATCCTGCTGCTCCAGACGTTGTTTCTTTGTCACTTCGTTAGACGATTCCCCCTTTTCCAATGATCGCTTGCCCAAAGCTTTCCCATAATCAACACCATGATCAACAGCTTCTTGAGCCCCATCAGAAGCAATTATTCGAGTTGCATGGGTCCTAAAGCAACGTCCCAAATCATCACTTGTGAGATCATCTTCACCTGCAAGTCCATTGTTTATACCAAAGACATCATCAGCTTGATTTTCCACCTGATTCCCAAGCAAATCCATAGTATCACCGTGAAGCTCATCATTACCAAACGGCCCAATATTCAGATTATTAGAATTTTCGGCTTGATTTTCCATTGGACTTCCATGCAAGCCCACATTAAGGTCCAAACCATCGCTGAAATTTGCAATTATGATCCTTTTGTTCGAAGGTCCCGCAATATCTGTTCCAGCCCACTTTTTGGATGATTCAACATTCTCTTCTTCCGAAGTAAGTCCCAAAGCGTTTAGGGCAGTTTCAAAGGAATCATCTAGGCCAAACCTAGACGGTCCACTACGAGTGTTTTCATTCTCCCAATGACCAAGGATATGATGGAGCTCAGCAGAAGATTCATGACCTTGACCCAAATCATTATCTTGACCCAATCCACTATCCTCTTCCATCAAATGGTTGAGAGGTTCAGTAATCGTGCGATCGGAGTCATGGTTTCCCTCATTGTTATCTCCACTAGATTGTTCTGTAGGATCGTTGTCCGAATCAGCGAAACCTGCATGACGCACAAAGAAAACAACTCTTGACCCATCACTGTTAATAACCTCTAGAGTATCATCCACCAAGTCCTCAGCCCAAAGAATCTGAATATTTGTAGTTCAATTTTTATTAGAGTTAGTATAAGCCTTAATCGCCCTGGAGTAAAGATCGAGTCTCTGAGTAACCCAAAAGATGCTCTCCGGTTCAGGTCTGGCCGCATGAATTCGGCGACGAATGTAAGCACCAGCTTGCTCAAAAGAAAGAGGGCATCTGTATTCTTGATGACCGATACAACCACACTTGTAGCAAAACTTGAACACTCTTTCGTATCCAAACCAAACCACCGTGCTCCAAACGAAGATAAACTCCTGGAATGAGGGGCTCAGAAATAGGGATATTCACTCTAATACGCATATAAGCCAAATTTTGTTGTGAAGCCGTATCACGATCGACCTCCACAACTTCGCCTATGAGGGAACCCATTCTTACTGCTAAGGCTAGAGTCATAAATTCAAGAGGGGCTCCATGAATCTGAATCCACATGTTGGCAGTGTTGAAGTTAATGCAACGAAGGGGTAGGTCTGGTTCCCAAGTGCGAAACAACAATAATGCTCCATTGATGTTCCACGGTCCTGCATGGACCAGATCTTCCTTGTCAGCAAACAAATCCGGCCTTAGGATGTAGAACTTACCTATCCTCTGAACAACCGTGACCCTTTCCTCTAGACGCCAGTTCGCATTGATAGCTGCTTGCATTTCTGGAACACTGATGAAACGATAGTCCAAAAGCAAACCCACAAGACAACCGAAGTATTTGTCTCGCTCACGATGAATGGAATGCACACTTAGCTCTTCAATTTCAACCCCAAACCTTAGTTCTTAGAGAATGTGGGTGCGATTTAGGGCTTGAGGAGAGTAATTAGTCTCAGAATCATCCATTATCCTTCTTAGTACAGCAGAGAGAGAGAGAGAAAAAAAAAGAAGGGCCAAAGCCAAAGAAAGAAGAGAGAAAACAGAACCAAAAGAGCAATAGAGAAGAGTCCAAAGAGAAGATGAACTGAATAAGACATGCAAGTAGAGATACAACCACTAGACCAATTGAGAACCCTAATTAGGGCTGAAAACAGAAGCAAACCCAATGATAGGAGAGTTAAAGACCACGGGGACATGCAACCAAGAAAAATCTGGAAAAGCTACTTTATGCAGAGGCAATGTAGAGAGAAAACCACAAGGAAAGTAGAAACCAGCTTGGAAATCGCAAGAGAAAATGATGAGAAGGTACACGCCGGCGGCTAGCCTAGGGAAGAGAAGTGGTAGCAGATAGAAGAGAAGAAAAGAGAGAGAGAAGAGAGAGAAAGTCATTCGACTCAAAAGATAATCTTGTAACTCGTATTTATTTAAATCTTTTGGTGATATGGAAAGTGATGCAATAACTTTAAAACTAATGTATTTATACCCGGTAGATTAGTCGTATGTTTGACCTTGAGTTGAGAGAAATGTTGAATTTTGATTTTGGACTTGTTGACTATCCACGTGAATTTATAATGAAATTATGTTATAAATTTTGAGGGCGTGACAACCACCACCACCAATACAAAACACATATAAAACATAACAATTTCAAATACTGTAACCAGTTTTTTGGTATTGTATCAAAACATTTGTTTTAATTCAATTCTTAACGTATCTGTCAAACTACTTTTCACCTTAAAAAATTCAAGATTCAGTCTTTCTATACTTACACCTTGTTTGGAAGGGTTTTTGAGAACCAGTTCTCAAAACCCTTGAAAACCCTTGTTGAAAACCCAAATGGATTTTTGAGAACCGGTTCTCAAAACCCTTCAAAAAAGAAAAGGGTAGAAAACCCATTGGGAAAACCGAACAAGGGAGGGTTTTCGAAACCCGGTTCCGAAAACCCAAACAAACAAGCCCTTTCGTCCTTCAGTTTTATCAAACATTGCCTAATTCTCCAACCATAAGTTAGGAAAGATTTTAAAAAAATTATTCCAACTGGCCATAATAACAAATTTTAAATAAAAGATACTGTATTATTTTGTATTAAAAAAGGTAACGATATTAAAATATGAGAACTTTTAAAGGGTTATAAAAAAAACTTCACTTATTCGGTAAAATTTCACTGATTTTCCACTCTAAAATGTCACGAAATTTATAAGAAAAGACCACCAAAAAAAAAAGGTATGATAGGAAGAATTCTAGAAGAGTAGAAGATATTTTTAATCGTCAAGGAGTGTAAGAAAGTTGGAGAGATCAGAGCTTCTCTCCATAAAAATACAGCTTTAGGATTTCCAGCCACCGCCCTTTTTTCCGTCGCTCTCCCCTTCTCTTTCTTGCCCCTCTGTCTTCCACTTCTCATATCCCGCGGTTGAGGATCTCTCCACTCCCCCTTTCATTTTTGAGTTGTCCATCACCAATTTATGATAGGTTTTTCTTTATGAGTCATACAGCGACCGGAGTGTGGACTCCGGCAACTGGATTTGGTCTGCCGAAGACAACTTGGAAAGAATACCAATGTTTCTTTTGCTTTATATTCCGAATTATCCAAAAAAAAAGAAGAGAGAGAGGTAAAGACGGCAACGTCGGCGTTGACAACAATGAATGAAGATGGCGGGGTCACACACACATTGCGCAGTGCAAGTTGTGTAGGAAGCTGAACTTACTTTCTATACATAACCAATGAAATAAATATATTCTGACATCAAATTGGAAGCCTATGAAAGGCTAACAAGTCTCTCATTTGTATTGCTGTGGTTTCAATGAACTTTCCCTATTCTTCTTTCTAAAACTTGAAAAATCCTATCCTACTCTGGACGCAAAATGATATCAAGGCAAATAAAACAGAAAAAAGTGAAAGGAAATATCTAGGCTTCAATTATGAAATCAGTACATCATCCATGCCAGGGGGAGACAATGGTGGCACAGCAACTTCGTGTATCGGAGAAGCTGTGATTTCTAAAACCCTCCTAGCAGTTGCATGAGACACTTCGCTTCTACCCATCTTTCTAGAGGGATGTGATTGCAAAGCAGAAGCCCTAGATGAGTTAGAACTCTCAATGGAAGCCAAAAACTTGTCTCGTGAGAGAGTCGTGGGGGCCGATTCAATAACAGAGCGGAAAACACCAGACTCCCTCAAACCTTGCATGATGACCTGAAACGTGAAAAACATGGAAACCAATAAAAGGTGGAACAATTGGAGTGGGAAATAGTCAAACACAAAGGGAGTACATATTTGGACACATCCAAAGAATAAAATCAGTTTCTTGAGTACTAAGTTGAGCTTATATGCTGAGGGTCTCACTCAGCAATTGTTTCGTGCAAGAAGCAATTAGACAAGATAACAGAGGAACAACTACAATCATTGGTGAATTGTAAGATTAATAACCAGCCTACGTGCATAATAAACTGTCCATTCACAAAATGGGACCTGGATTTGTTTTTAATTTCTGTTTGTCACACAAGGATAGACTATTTTCTTTGTTCTTCTCAACTTACCATACAAACTTAATCTCCGGAAACCCGATAACCCTTGCTACATTTTTCAATCAAACTCCTCTTAATAGGAATGGACTTGCAACCTCGCACTACAATGTGATGCTAATCTTCTTTTTCTAGGACACAATCCTTCATTTGATTTTGAAAGGAAAGAAACTATTCATGACAACGTCAAATAAAAATTGCACCTATGCTTAAATTTGTCTCTTAGTATATACGCAGACGGAGGAGAAATTAGTTTTGGAAAGTATAATCTGTTCTCCATTGAGCATTTTTTAACAAATCGAAATCATGCTTACCATGGGAGCATATATGCGAGTCAAAATGCCCTTCTTCAACAGCTTATTGTTTATGGTTTTGTCAGTCCAAACAACATGCTCACGGTACCTACAGGGAAGCAAAATGGACAGATAATTCAATCTAGCGTAAAATAATGAATGTCAAACTATTATCGAGACATTTCCAAGCAATTATAAAGCAAGATGAGGAATCTAGTTGAAACAAGCAAGACAAGAATAGTCGATGCAATTTATATATTACCAGGTTAGCATTTCCTCCTCTGTTGCAGTTGAAGCAATTATGAAGGCCTGCAGGTGACAAGTACTTAGTAAACTGGAAGATCTGCCAGAATGAATCAGGATCACAGGATCCACGCAACCACAAAACTCACAACAGGGCTCAATCCTAGCTACTAAATACTACTAATATATAAGACATTAGATTAGGGGCGGATATTTACAATAAAACACGAAAAGGACAATCTCATTTGGTATTTGTGAAAAAATCAGAACGCGAAGTTGAGACACATCAATAAATACTTGATAAAAATCATACTATAACTACTTGATTGTCACAGCACAAAGGAGTTTAAATGAGTTGAAGAGTTGAAGAGCTTCATATGATTCATAAGACCGAGTAAGCATAGCCACACCTGCTTTTCTCTAATACAAAAAAAAAAAAAACATAGCCACGCCTACCAATTCACAAAAAAGAAAAGTACATATTTGCCTTGTGTCTAATCCTTAAGGCCTCATTTGATTCGTGGACTAAAACTGGTAGGATTGATAGTCCGGGATTATTTGTCCTGGGACTAATTTAGTATTGAACCTCACACAATCCCCTGTTTGATTCGTGCAGGATTAATATTGGGATATCCCATGTTTGGTTCCCTAAACTAAATATCGGGATTAATTTACCTTGTTCGACTTCAATTTCTGAGTGGTTTTTAAAAAATCGAAAACGAAAAAAGAGCTCACAAAATGAAAAACAATCAAAACAAAAATCGAAGAAGGAAGATGAAGAACTGAAGAACAACGAACTGGAGAAGAACCTTGTTCGATTTTGGAGCTATGTTTTTGTTGAAATGGCTTCAAGAAGTCTGGTGTAGAGAGAGAGAGGCGGAGAAAACAAAGCTGAAGCACTGGAGAAGAACCTTGTTCGATTTTGGAGATGTGTTTTTGTTGAAATGGCTTCAAGAAGTCTGGTGTAGAGAGAGAGAGAGGCCGAGAAAACGAAGCTGAAGCATAACAGATAAGAGTTGGGGTTCCTTTTTATGTCAATGGCATTTTTGAAATTATTGCTTGTTGCCATTCCGTGTTTATCCGGGACAGACAGTTCAGGTATTATATTATACCCCACGTATAGGGATAAAAAATTGTCCGGTATTAACAATCCCATGCGCCAAAAGGGGAACCAAACAAAGGAAAACATGGGATTAGGCGCACTTTATCCTATCCTAGGCTTTTAATCCAGGAAACAAACGAGGCCTAAGTGAAAAAGCAAAACCCATTACCATGTTAATTCCCACTACTCGCGATTAAATTGCGACATGCACATATGACCGTGGTATTCTGAAGTACCTAGGCTAGGTTATAACATGATTTGCAATTGCATGTCACTCTTTATAGGAGCTCAATAATAGAAATTTGCAAAGTTAGTTTCAGAAATAATGTGAAATACTAATGAAGTTAAATTGTTTTCACGAAGTTCTTCTTGATGTATATAATCAATTGTGGATGGTGGGATTACGTGTATCTACGGTGGTTTAAGGTGACGCTCCGATACCATGTTCAAGCATCCAACGCAAAACCAATTGGCAATGAATGGAGAGGCCGGCCATGATCATATAACAAAGATTAACTTTCATCTCAAAGTACATTTTTACAGTAGGAAAAAATACATATTCCCCTATAACACAACGAATAAGGATTAGATATAGAACAAGGATCTCGAAAGAAGAAAAAAAACAAATAGAGGCAACTAAGAAACAAGAAACAAAACTCACAGATCTGTCAAATTCTAACATAAAGCATCTCTTGACATCCTCCTTCGTAGGCTTGCAGCCACATCGATCTCGTCTGGAAGTCAAGTCTGAAAACTTGGTGTATGTATAATGTAGAACAGCAGCCTCTTCAAGCTTTATCTCACTGTAAAATAACCAAGCTGTTTGTTAGGGCCTTCCAAAACAACGGAGATTTTTTCCCACAACTTCCAAAACCCTGAAAGAGACTGAATAATTAAACATGTTTCACACATATAAAATCATGTATGCACTCAACTAACCAAAACAAACCAAACAAGCCTTAAGTCGCAATCAATTGCCATCTGCAACATTAATCCATTTTCTCCATTAAGCGCTGCTGAGGGTGCTCCTTTCAAACTACCGTCTCTACAGTCAATTTTTGCTCTACCCCTCCCCATTGTGCTAAGCCTCTACAGTAACCATATCACTTCTCCTCGCTACTGCATTGGCCAATCTACGGTAGGCATGTTTAAACCACATTAATCTATTTTCTCTAATTTTATCTTCTATTAGTGCTACCCCTACCATTCCGTGAAGCTTTTTTGTTTTTTATTTTACCTCACACTTACAACACATCCCTCGCTCATCTTACTCGCACTTTGTACAACGTATGCACCAAACTACACAAAATAAAACGTCCGTATGAGAAAAGAATTAGCATACTTTGGTGTTTTCATATAATTGTGCCATCTGTGTGCACCATTAGGACGAAGATGATCCTGAATGCGAGCAGCTGATTTCCCATTTCCGTAAGTCAAAAAGTAGTTTGGATTACCACGTGTTGATTCTTTGTACATGCCAAAGTATGTATCCTTTGGAAGATGGTCATAATTCTTCTTGAACATTGATACCTATCAGCATATGTTTAAAAAAGTGTTAGATCCAAAAATACATCCTCAAATTTAAGTGAAGGTAAAAGCATAAAAATGTATTTATATCCTCCCTAAAATTTATATACCATCTTCTTTCATCCCTAAATTGTTGGGATGGTTGAAATCAAATCAAAGACATAACTTTGCATCTCAAAACAGACAGCTCTGTCAAAATTGAGGGGGGAAAAGACTTTCCCCTAAGTAGGTTATTGAGGGAGAATCTCAACCCATTTTCCAGTTCTGTGAAAAAGAAAACAAATAGAGAAAGAAGATGATAGAAAAGAAGAATAGCAGAAGA
This sequence comes from Gaultheria prostrata, assembly GCA_036023075.1. Lineage (NCBI taxonomy): Eukaryota > Viridiplantae > Streptophyta > Magnoliopsida > Ericales > Ericaceae > Gaultheria > Gaultheria prostrata. Next base: position 5,697 of record JAXBDA010008500.1, on the reverse strand, counting down.
CAAAGTAAATAACAAAGGATAATCTAAAATCACAAGACAAAACATTCACACACATAGTTAACCAAATCATCAGAGTTTGAAAAAGATTACAAAAACCACCAAAGAGATTGGAGTTCCATCAAAATCAGCCGCCAATCATAGAAAATTTGGTCTCTAACATATTATAGTACAATCAAACAGGTTCAAGTACAAATGTGAGTTGGAGAGATTTTCCATTCGTAACTTACCAAGCAAAAAGGTAATTTTACCCTGGACTTGGATGGAAGCACACAGTTTCAAGACAGAACGTTATGTAATGGACATTTGCAACAATCTCAAATTCTCAATAGCTTAGGGATGAAATAGGAAGGTCTAAAAGTTTGACATAAAACCATTTTGGATAGTTTAGGGGATATACGGAAATAACCCTGACAAACAAGTTAACTCAAAGCACCCTAATTCAAGATCCAACGAAAGGGAAAAACTACACTTAACCTGGATTTTGTAAAAATGCCTGAATTCCATCCTCTTAGCCTCAAAATATTCCCCCATTTTCTGACTGTTAAATTTCTACCATAAGGCTCCGTTTGTTTCGACGTAAAATATTTTTCAATGTAAAATAATTTTCATGTAAAATGATTTCACTGAAAACAACTTTTTCGGTTTTTATTTTCGAGTGTTTGGTTGGTAATCGGAATATATTACTGTATTGCAAATAGGTTTGTGTGTGAGGGTGTGTGTGGGTGTGTGTGTGTGTGGGTGTGTGTGTGGGTGTGGGTGTGTGTGTGTGAGAGAGAGAGAGAGAAAGGGTACGAACAACGTATGTGTTAAATCTGTTTTCGAGTTTGGGGAGGAGAGAGAAAGGATGAGAGGTGGACTCTGTTGAATACTGTGAGATTTCAAGTCTTGGGAGGAGAGAGATTGACCCAATCAGAGGAGTAATTGGGCGGTGGGAGCTGGGAAGGGAAGGGAGACAGTAGTGAGCGTAAAATGACTTACGGGAGTTTCCTCCGTAAGTCAATTTTCCTCCCTAGCCCAAAAACAGTTTACAGAAAAAAATGATTTACATATGATTTGTACAACCAAACATCGGAAAATAGGTAAAATATTTTACAGGAAAACATTTTACGGTCAAACAAACGGAGCCTAAGATCCAGAATGACATTATAGGCTCATGGTTCTTGCTTCTTAAGCAACTCAAATGTTCACCATAATCCTGGTTCTGGATCACATTTATATATTCTTTTTTTTCTATTTCCTTTTAATTCTTTGCCAAATGAAAGGAACATATCAATTATCTTTTAGCTCTAATCATGTTTCCCTGTTCATGTGCTACTCAATTATCTATCATAGCTTCCGGTCAAAAAAATAATCTATCATAGCATTTATATGGTCAGTATGGTGAGCTGTTTGAAGAATCGTCATCAAAATTCACTCCTTCTAGACACAATAAAGCATGCTCTCATATATCCTAAAATTCACTGCTAGAGTTCTAATTCGATGTTTTACCCTTGGGACAATGGTTTTAGTATCCTACAAAAAGTCGTGATAATTCCAAAGTCACTAATCGAGTTTGAGATTGCAAGAGAGGTTCAAATATGAGACCATATATTCCTGAGAATTTGTAAATGCCTAAATTTTCAAAGCTATAAAAGGTAGTCTAACCAAGACAGCGAACGCATATAGAGTCCACTCCACGACTCACGTCCCCCACATACAGGCCCCAACACCACCAGATACGCGCCACCACATATTAAACATAACTCCAAACATACGCTTTCTTTTCTGTGAATTTGTTTACAATATTTATTTCCTCTACATTCACTCCTCAAAATCTTCTCTCGGTTAATAAGAAATGGAAAAAAGTGCATATTATTTGTCTTTAAAATACTTTGCATTCTTGTCACGGCATTATGAGTATTGCCAACAAATCATGCCCCCCATGTTATGCGTTCATATACAACCCCATAGATCATATCAATGGCAGACAAATATAATTGCCTACTCCGTTAGTGTGCAAATGCATCATTATACATTAGCTAGACAATTTTTATTATGTCAAAAAATTTATTAGCAATGCCTTTAGCTTGTGGAAGTAAGATTACCTCCGTGAAAGGTTCCTTGATATCGTCTCGTTCCACACTGCTTTCCTACACAATTTATGCAACTGCGTCAATCTTAAATATTACAAATGCAATTAATCTTATTGCCCAATTGATAGAAGGAGAAAGAAGAGACTGCCAATAGGAAACAATTGAATTACCATCTACACATAGCAAAAGAATAAACACTTTACAATGCAACCAATTCCGACAAACTAATTACGGATTCACTCACATAGTTCGGGAACACAACCATATCCACATTCTCAGGCACATCAAGCAGCAATTGCCTTAAAGAATACTCGCGACCACCTGCTGGGTGCATTAACTCATCGGTGTCGAGATGAATTATCCAGTCCACACCAGAATCCTATATCATATAACACACAAGCGGTACCAGTAATGAAACAAACAACTATAGTTAAAAACAACAAATAGAAAAAACAATGACAGACAAAATGGACATGAGAATGGATTCATACCCTTGCCATTAAAATTGCCATCTCCATATTGAGAGATTGCTTCACAAAAAGCTCATAATTGCATGGTTTGTAAAAGAAACTTGACAACCATGTCTCATTCCAGATCCGGCTGAAAGAAACAAAAAATGCATATATAGCTAAGTAAACCTCCTACATACAGATGACTGAAACTATAAATAACAAAAACAAGAGTAGACCTAGGAAGCTGCATAATAGATCTCGCTAATATTTTTTATGAATATATGTAAAATATTTATTCTACCAAGTGCTTGAGCAAAAATGAGTTAATATTTGTAGTCTCTTATCATTACTTCAAATTTTCTCTTGCTTGGTATCTTTTGTTTTGTTTTTGGGATCTATATGATTGAGAGGTTTTATCTTGTTGGAAGTGGAATCCTTTCTAGATGAAACCAAGGTTTCTAGGAGATTCTAACTTAGGAGCGCGGCTGCAGGGTTCTGAGGTGGCTTCCCAATGAAAATCACAACAGATAAATGGCAAAGTGACTAACCTCTTAGCCTGTTGCTCTTCTAGCTCTCTTGTTCTGTATACGACTTTTACTCCCTGAGAAAGAATACATTTCATCGTGGAATCAGCACAATGAAAATCACAACACACAAACTAAAAAATGAAAATACAGGCAAAACAAGAACATAGTATACAACTCACAGGAATGGATTCCAGGACTTTAGATACACTAGGAGATGCAGCCTTCCCTTCCACAAAGAGAAAAAACGTAGTGACGCCAATAACTTTATGATAGAACATCCATGGTAAAATCTGTTCCAAGCCTGCTGATGTACTTGTCGTGATACAAATCTGTGCATTAAGCAACACAAAAGCCCAAAGGTTCTAAAAGATTAACATAAGTGGACACAATTTCTACAAGAATTGGAAATGCAGTGCTCACATTCTACAATTACAGCCCCACCCCAAAATGATTTGCAGTATGACGGAAAAAGATTTCAATGGAAAAGTCCAGAATATCACTTTCATTAAAATGCAGCAACCAAACCTAGACACTACACAATAGATAACAGAGAAATAGTAGGCAAAGTCCCACTTCTCTGCAAGGCTCAACTGATGTTTATGGACAATATAGTCTTACAATATACTTCCAAATAGAAGGCCCGGCAGAGTATTTTGATAATTTTCTTACATTGTGACTGACACTTGGCCAGGGCCAAGTGAGCAATTGGGAAGAAACACTCTCAATGTTTTGTAGAGCTGCATCTCATGCTTTAAGAGATGGAAGGTGTTGGTCCGTTGGATCTTTGTGAAACTTGGTCTTGCATCTTCATATACTGTATTTCTTGTAACTATTTGTATGGACTCTTCCAATAAGTATATGAAGTACCCATGTTGCACACTCAACACTCAATAAGGTTTTGGGCTCCGTGTCTCTCATGTGTAGTAAGACATTCACATAGCAGGCATTTACAATCCGAATTTTGAATGAAACCCGATCAGACATTTAGGTTTGTGGACTTGTTTCCAGTAGGCCATGTTTTCCATTTGATTTTATGAGAATCAAAAGGGTTGATTTTAGCAAATGGTTTACACATTTGCTAAAATTAAATGGAAAACAAGGCCTAATATAATTCCGATATTTGTATTCTCCAACCGCTTGTAATTTAGTTCAACGGAAAAAAAAAAAAACAGTCCGAGTTATGGTTTTCTTAACTCCATTCCCGCGGTGTTTTTATCAACCAAACAATCCACAGCAGCAAGAAATTCAACTTAAGCACCAAAGCATACCAAATCAAGCATATGATAGCTAATTGAGTAAAAAATCAACCAAATCTCGAAAATCCACAAACAGATGAACCGAAACCCAAGATCCCGAACAGAAACCAAACCTTGGGTTTGAGATCGGATTCAAAAGTGGACTTCCAATCGCGATAGTAAGGGAAAGAAGGCGAAGAGCTACTATGGGCGAGAAGAAGGCAGTCGGACGCGGAAGAATGACCGACGGCGGTAGCTAGAGGAGAGGTGCTGTCCATGCCGGGAAATTTGTGCGATGCTTCGGGAGACCAGCGAGAAATGGGATCGTCGCCGTCGACGCCACCGCCGCGCCATTGGAGGATGAAAGCGAAGGCGGCAAGAGTTAGGGGGAGGATTGTGAGTAGGAGGAGGAGCTTTGAGGCGAAGGAGGGTGGTGAGGGGCGGAGGGAAGAGGAGTAGAGACCCGCCATTGCCTGCGAGCAAGAGCTGTTGCAACAGCAAGGCTAGAGCAGTTTTTTTTTTTTTTTTGATCTGAGGCGAGAGCAGTTAAATGTTTTATGTTGTGTGATTCTATTTGCAACCCATAATTTACTCCATACAATCCACAAAAAACACCTCAATTTTCATTACGATGGAAAGACTGAAATGCCCATAAAAAATTTCTCCTTCTTCTTTCCCGTTCCTCCCCCTTCCCCCTTTATCCCTTTGTCAGCCATGGCCGCCACCCATCGCCACCCGCCATACCCCACCTCCTTCCACCTCCTTCGTTCAACCCGCCATCGTCACTTCCTTCTTTTTCCTCACCGTTCCCTTGTAAATCAAAGGAATAGGAAAGGAGTTCATTTGAATACTAAAAACTCGACTGGAAAAAATAACCCAGAATTTCGACATTCACCCTCTGAAAAAGGATTATATTTTCGACATTCACACACCGAAATATGTGCACATATTCGACATCTGGACCCCGAAATAGATACTTTGAAAAATTCATATTTTGATAGCATACGTTTCGACAACCTAATGTCGAAATGCATTACGATTTTCGATAAACTAATGTCGAATTTCATACATTATTTCGATGTTTGGATACTGAAGTAGATACTTAGGAATTTTTTAAATTTGACAGCATAAGTTTCGACAAACTAATGTCAAAATACATCATTTTTTGCGACTTTAGCTTGTCGAAAAATATGACGTATTTCGACATTTACATACCGAAATAAATATATAGAGCAGAAATCTAATTTTCACAGTTTGCTTGGATGGTGGTGGTGTCGAATGGCGCTGCAACTTTGGTGATCAGCGACGGGTGGTGGCGACGGGTGGTGGTGGCGACCAGTGGTGGCGGCGACCGATGGTGGCGACGGGTGGTAGCACTGGCTGGTGGTGGCAATGGGTGGTAGAGAAGATT
>JAXBDA010008499.1:0-14692 GCA_036023075.1 Gaultheria prostrata | reverse complement strand
GGTGGTGTTAGGTTGATTGGTGCAAGTTCAAGCCCCTTTTCACAAGCCTCGGGTAACCATGATTGGTCCGTTTCGTCATCGGGAGTGCCCGAGTGCATCCCGGGTTCAAAATCGGGGTGTCTACACCTTCCCAATAAACAAGCAGTGAAAAGCATTCACGTATGGCTTCCTATACGTCTTTGCTATTCTACATTCCATTTTTTAAGTCTTCACATTTCATTCAAGTGCTCCACATTGTTTTTATGTATTTTTTCATCGTCCCGTTACATGGCTGTGTGTGTATAAGTATTAAGGACTAAGTAGTAGTAGTCGATAGTGCTTAGTTTTGCAATCACGCGGAATTCGCTATGTTTTATATTTGATAGTGTAAGTCTAGTAGCAAAGTTTGCATGAACCCATATACCTATGGGTTACTTCCAGAACTTGCCCTTGTAAAATGCTCATGGTTCTAACCAGAGTAGCAAGGGCAACTTTTAGTTTATACATATTACAAAAGTCTGACTTACATAATCCTTGTTTGACTGTCCCTATCTTTTCCATTACAACAGGGATCAGAAGAGGCTTCCCAAAGTTGAGGCTTGCCACAAGCCTATAAATGGAACTTTTTCACCATTCATCTTCTTCACCCCGAACTTGAAGGTTCTCTCGCTCACTCTCTATATAATGCTCTGGCTAGCAATAAGGGTAAGTTTGGTAGGTCTCACTTCCCTGCTTGATGGCCCCTTCATTGTAGTCAGAAAATCACATTATATTTGGTCTATCATATGGCAGCTGCTACTATGATCCTAACGGCACCTTGAGAGTGATTAAGGTAGTAATGCGTGGTGGTTGTAAGTAGAAAGAGTCATCAAACAAATAATTTATCATAGTGATATGATGAGGTTGTGATGAGTGGTAATAAATTCACAGTAAGTGGTAGAAATGGTCATATTAAATGATAAAAAGGATAAAAATGCACAAGTTTTTTTTTCTTCATGGCAAATTTGAATTATTTAATGTATAAAAGGTCACTCTGAGAGTTAAATATAACCCAACGTGTAGTATATTTTTTCCAAACATGCGATACTTACATACAAGGATAAACTATTAGTTGTAAAAAAATTACAATGAGTGGTTAGTTTGGCTCAATGTGCGATATCTTTTGTTCAAGCAGGTGGTTGTCACGCTCGTAATTTCAACTGATGGGGTTCCACCTCGAGAAAAAGGAGAATTTAGGGGAAGTGCACTCCACTCGTTGAAAACGCAGGGGGTGGATGGGAGCCAATTTCAATCATTCAGTCTAAAAGGACAGAATTAAATGTCACTGCAGGCACTCGACAACAACAAGAGAAAACTGATGACCAGGCAAGCCAGAAGAAAGAGTAGAGTGAGCGAAGGAAGTTTTTTCTCTTCCCGTTTGAGGGGGAGTCTTAAGAATGTACAGCTATCGTCTTTCTCTTAGCAAGATTCTATCAACCTGAGTGAAATAGCTCTGATGGGAGGTACAACTAGACTCCGGCTTCATGCAAGCGAGTTACAGCCTGCAATCTGAACTGAGGACGGGTTATGGAGTTAGATAACCCTCGCGGGATCGCGGCCCTTTGTCCCGGCCATTGTAGCATATATGTCGCCCAGGGCATAAGAGGCATGATGACTTGACGTCATCCTCACCTTCCTCCGGCTTATCATCACCAACAGTCTGTTCAGGGTTCCAAACTCAACGATGGCAACTACATAAGGGGCATGATGACTTGACGTCATCCTCACCTTCCTCCGGCTTATCATCACCGACAATATGTTCAGGGTTCCAAACTCAACGATGGCAACTACATAATGGGCATGATGACTTGATGTCATCCTCACCTTCCTCTGGCTTATCACTGGTAGTCTGTTTAGGGTTCCAAACTCAACGATGGCAACTAAACACGAGGGTTGCGCTCGTTGGGAATGACAAAATCACAAGTTTCTTTTTTTGAACAAAGAATATTTCTTTCTTTTTTTCTTCGCTCTTTGCATTGAAACAACAGATAAAAAAATGATTCAACCCCAGACCCATTTGAATGTAGCGGATAATAGCAGGTCTTGAGAATTAATGTGTATTCGAATCATAGGAGCTAGTAATCGTCGATATGCTCATATTGGTGATGTTATTGTTGTTGTGATTAAATAAGCAGTACCAAAGATAGAAAATAAAGAAGCAAGATCAAAGAAGTCCCTACAAAGATCAGAAGTAGTCAGAGTTGTAATTATGCATACCCGTAAAGAACTTAAACGTGGCAACGGTATGATAATACGATATGATGATAATGCAGAGCCCCTACTAATAAGATAAGAAAACTTTCATGTCAAAAACTTATTTGTTCTTGTTCATTTCTATCACAACAAGATGGAGTTTACCAAGGCTGAGAATGGACCAACTATTAAATATTTACCCCCAAAAAAACTATTAAATCTTGCATGGAAATTTCTTTTACGTATTTCTCTAGGTAATCTATTATTAACCAAAGACGGGTGTAGACACCCCAATTTTAATGACTTGTGCATTCCCGATGATGAAAGAACACGGAATATACCTTGGAACGGTCCCTCGGGTCAAACGGGTCAAAATAGCCGAAACCTCAAAAAATCACCTGAACCGTACGGCTTCTTTCTCAAAACCGCACGGCCCAAAAATCTCTTGACACCGCACGGCTTCCCTTGTTGCACCATGCGGTACCGCCTTGCACACCGTGCGGTGCCTTTGTCCCATCACCGCGATTCCTGGGTTGCCCAGCAGCTCAATTCAATCACGTGATACGGCAAAAACCATCATTCTTGCGTACGAACCTGAACAAAGGAGGAGAGGTACGGCAACCCCTTTGCCTATATATGCTCATCTCCGTCAAACGATTTAAAAAAAAGCCGAAAAAAACTCACGTACGAATCAACCGAAAGCTCTCAGCCAAACTCCCTCCTATTGATAGCTCTACTGCTACGCCTGTTTTCCTCCTAAAAACGTTCAAACTCATCCAAGAAATCACACCCAAGCCTCGTTAAGCTTTTCAAACCGAGAGACCCGAACTCTTTTTAAAGGTATATCAGTTGTCTCAATAACATTCTTGTTCTTGAGGGGAGTATTTGCTGGGTTTAGGAGAGGTTCCATACCTCCTCCGAGCCCGGCAAATCCAAATTTTATCAAATAGAGTGACCCGTGAGTCATTCTTGCCTCTGAGAAAATGTCGTGAACATTTTCAATGTGTTTTTACGGCATTCGAACAATAGAGGTACATCATAAACCCTTTTAAAGATTTTCTAGTTCAGAAATTATGGTCATTGCATCAAGAAAACATCCATTTTTGCCTCTCTGGTCCGAGAGCAAGTTTTTTGAAAAATGTCTAACAGAGGCACCGCACGGCGTCATTATGGCACCGCGCGGTATATGTTTAGACACCGCACGGTGTCAGTGGCAAAATGTGATTTTATGCTCTGTTTCGCAAATCTGATGCTCTGTTTTCTTAAAAACCAGTGTGTCCTAATTACAGTTTCTCCCCTCCACTTCTATTTCATGCATTTACATCCCTTTACTTTATTATTTCATGTCATTCAATGTCAATTCGTGCATTATGAGATTTATTTGTTTCTTTAACGCATTATTTCCTCCTGTCTCATTTATAAATTATTTATGTGAATAAAGTTTTTAATAAAAATCTTTTCAGAAAAATCCCACAAATATTTAGTAAAGACCGGAAAATTCCGGGCACGCGGGGTGCATTTTTCAAAGAAAACCTTCCCCGCGGATAATCTGGCTCCCGAACCCAAAATCTCTATTTTTCGCAGACCAAATCTTTTTTTCAGCGGCACAAAAAGAGTCATTATGTTTTCTAAACGGTTCCTCGGGTACCTAACATTTTCCAAAAATTAAATCCCGGGTGGCGACTCTAAATTTTCTTTTCCCCTTATTTTTCCCTCATCGTTTTCACAACAAAAATCGTCGTGGGCTGCCGACCGTCCACAACGGGTAGCAACAATGGCTGGTTTTGTTATGGGACAATTCCTGAGGTTTACATCGGTCTATAATAGGCCGCTCTATGAAGGATTGGTTCAACCTCATCACATAAAAATGTTCTTGTTCTTTCTGGCATTTTTCTTTGTTCAGCTCTTTTGGACCAATCTAACAACTTTCAACTGACGATTTTTGTATCCTACCGATAAAAGAAAGTGCGTGGGAAGTCGCCTATTCTTCCATCAATTGCAATTTATGCTGACTTTTTTCATGCAAATATGCAGATCAACCAACATAAAAAGGTCAAGTTAAATTTCTTCACAACATTACCCTCATTGACTTTCGTACACCACTCTGGGAACAAACAATAGAGTAAGGGCAAGGTAGCGGGAATCGAACCTGTGTTTTCTCCCTGGTAAAGAGAAATTTTACCATTCGACCATATCCTTATGCAACATTAATGCTTTTTGTTGGTTGGTTCAAAATGCCAGAGTGAATCGGGAAAAGAAATCTCAATAACAATAAAATAAAATAAACAAACCATAAATAAACATTACACAATCATGTCGTATAGCAATTTTCAAAATTGCTTCTGATGAAAATGCAAGCATTGTTCGTGAAGACTCAAACGAATAAATTAAGACTGAGAACATTGCGTTATGAAATACCATTAACTTTATGTGAAAACCAGCCATTGCTGTTACCCGTCTCCGGTTGTCGTTTATGAAGAAGCTGGGGCCAACGAAGACATAGCAGTGTATACCTATGTGGGTATGATCATAAATTTGGTAAGAAAGAGAAATATCCGTAGGGATACAACAACGTATTGGCCCTGAATACGTTGGCCGCATAAAAATGTTCTTGTTCTTTCTGTCATTTTTCTTAGTTCAGTTTTATCCATAATTTTTTTTTATTTCCTTCAGAATACGAAACCAATTATCTAGTAATTCCCTTGACTTTCTGGTCTATCTTCAAGTATATAAACATGTATGCGACAGGACTTGGCTGCCCAAACTGCTGTCTCGACCCGGCCAAAAAATGCAATTTCGAAACATCCTGGCGTCGAGCTATTTTTCCGCAGGACCTCCCCTCCAATGACAACCGGAGAAATCCTATCTAACATCTGAATCTTGAAAAGCTCCGGATAGAGTTCAATCTGCGGGTAGAACCTGGTTACTTGATATGATAGTTAACCACAGAACACCAACGCAATCTTGAAAAACAAACGTCTTTGTATTATTAAAAAAAGGTATAATATACGAATAATTTTTTATATTTGCATAAAAAAAAGTCAGCATAAATTCTAATTGAATGAAGAACAAGCGACTTACCAAACACTGATTTTTAATCGGTCACAATTTTTTATTTTGTTCCTGAAAGTGTTCAAACACTTTGTCGCTTGGGCACGTACCTGTTATTCAAATGGACCCAATCCTAGGAAGACTAAAAGAAAATCATGTATTGGTCCAGCTTTTTGTTCAACTTCGCAAGAACATAGAAATTTGAAAAAACGTATTAATGGGTAAGGCTATTCTACCTTTCTAGCTCCTTAACCCTACCTCTCCTACTTGCATATACAAGGCCACCCCTACTCGGTCAGCGAAGAACCGGAATAATACCTGCATTCGTAATGCTGCATCTCTTCAGCGACAAGGCCCCGCAGAATGTCCCGAGAGCCCTTTGTGTCAATTTTGACTATTCGACTTGCTTTTCCTGCCCCCTATCTATCTCTGACTTCCCTTAAGAAAGTGATTCATCAAGATCCGAAGATGAAAGAAATGCTACAAAGCCAAGAAGGGATTTGAATAGAAGATATTCTTAAGGAAGGGAAGAATGTCCTTATTGATTAGGTGGCTAGCTTATCTTATTAAACTATTCAATAGCCGACATACTTTATAGGTTATCCCCTCTTTTTCAAAAAGAAAAAGACGGTGAGATGGGAATTGGATTCTGTCTCAAAACTTTCGACCCCTCACCTTTTTGAGGGGCACCCCTTCTCCCGAAGTTACGGAGCTATTTTGCTGAATTCCTTAGAGAGAGTTGTCCCGCTCCCCGCTCCCCGCCCCCCGGCTGGGAGACATCTACCTCATCCCAATCACAAGGAGAGGTTCACCAGAAAAACACATCATTTGGAATAAAAAGAAAGTCAATATCTTTCCTAGGTTTCAAGAATAGAGAGATGAAGGGGAATACCTTCCCCGCACTGTAAGAAGTAGTTTTGTTGGTTGGTTAATTGGTCACATTTTATTCCTGAAAGTGTTCATACACTTTTTATTCCTGATTTTGTTCCTGAAAGTGTTCATACACTTTGTCGCTCAATGAATGAGAAACAAAGACTCAGTGTGTTTCGATACTCTATGGAAGATGCGTGAATCGGCCTGCCTTTTCCTTTTTAGTATGCGCAAGTTGCATGGCTTAGTTCTTGATTCAATAAAAATTGAAAAATGGGTCGAAGTTATTCTCTCTAATTTTTTTTCTAGATAGTTTTCATGAATAAATAAAAATGAATTGCCCCATCTATCCTCCTGAGGAGGAATTTGGTTCAAACTCCGGTTCGAACAAGTTTCATTCTGAATTAAAGAATTTCACAATGAATCAAATCTCCCCAAGTAGGATTCGAACGTACGACCAACTAGTTAATAGCCGACCGCAAAATTATTGAATTCAAAAAAAAAAATCTATTGCGTGGGGACTCCTTTATGGAAGAGAGATAGGAATAGCTCTATTAATCTTCATTCCCCAAAAGAGTCCAGCTGCCATAACCCCAATTCGGTAATACAATTCAGTTTTATTACCAAATTGGGGTTATCCACAAGAAGTGACAATTCGACTAGAATGGCAGCGAATCAAACAAAAAAAATATCCAACAACAGTTTCCATTGAATGAATAACTGATCCAGATCCTAAGAACAATAATGCTTTTGAATACGCATGAGATGAAAGGAAACATTCATGTCCGATTTTAAAGGGAGGTATAGATAAAACAGAAAAAAGTCGCCACTTCTCATAATCTTTCATCCTGAACTTCAAAGCCGAAAATAGTGAAATGAACTGACTTTGGGTTGAAGAGAGAAAGGAGGAGCAAGTTTTTAGAGAGAGAAAGTGAAAATGAAAGTGAGGAAAAAGTGACTGACTCTCTTCAGTATTTATAGAGGAGGAACGGTCACTACGCTTATGAACAGTCGCAGCCATTAAACCCTGCAAAGATGTGACCGTTTAAAGCTGCTAAAGCACAGGAATTTTTGGAATTTGGAACCGACGTCATTATGGCGGGTACAACTGAAAAGACCTATGCTGACATCACGCGCACGTATGATAGCGCGTGAAGAGCATTATTGACCTTCGTTGACTAAAGTCAAGGTTGACCCCCCCAATGTGGTGATGACAAGTGACATCGATCATCGCGCAACAAGTGGCCTCAGCGCATGGCTCTGAATACCGCAAGCCACTAGCGCGGCGCTACCCCGCGTGGGGGCTCCCAATTGCACGCTGTCATGGCCCAACTGAGGAAATCTCTCAATATGACCATGGGCCATCCATACATGGAGAAAATCCCATGAGTCTCATGACTGGCGCGGCCTATACATTTATTGGCGAGAACGCGAAAAGCTAGTCTATTTTAGCCCAAGTAATCCTACTTGCTCCGGTATAAAGGCAGGACCTGAGGGCCCCCTTGAGGCTTGGTTGTGGTATAGGCAAGACCGAACAGGTCACGACCTTGCCCACACGGGTATAATGGGAGATCCTGTGGTTTGGTGGCTATAAAAGAATATGAGGTTCTCTGCGCGAAGGGTGGAGTAGCGCGCCCGAATCAGACGCGCGGTGGGTGACTGTGTATTATAGGGTAACCGCCTGGCGCCTGATCATTGGCTCAGGTTGCCTATAAATATGAGACATTCCCTTCACAATTCCCAGAGGTGATTCTAGAGAGAGAAAGTGGATAATCACTGATTTGGAAGGAGAACATTCTTCCTAGTGAAGTCATTTCAATCTCTAGGTCATTTGCGGCTGTCACAGATTGGTCTGAGAGCAATCTTCTGCCTTAGTCTCTTGTGTACACACCTGCTCTATTCTTCACCCTTCCTTATGATCACTTTATTCCCATCATGTCATTTATTGTTAACCATTCCTACCTCTCCAGCTCATATTCTTGTTCTTGAATATTGACTTCTCATAGAACCTCTCTTACACCTACGTATACCTCTAAAACCTCGTGAAAATTCTACATCGAAACCCAAACTCCTACCATTTGCATCCAAAACAGTTCCAAACCACAAGAAATATTCATTATCCCCAGTAGGTTTACCATCCAAGTTTAAATACATTCCAGTTCCACATAGTGGTAGTTTATATAAAATAGAGTTTAACTATAACTAAAAATAAAATTTTCCAAAATCAAGTCTTTACACGACTTGTGCGCACAAGTCCCTTTTGGAACCCAGCCTTTGCAAATTAGTTTTTGTGCTATTTGTGTAAGGGTCTATGTTGTTTACTTTATTAGCTTATTTCTGGTCATGTTATCATTCCCTTTGACATCTACTACTTTAAAAAGGCTGAAGCATCCAAAGTGTTTCCCACACTTTCCCCTACCAAACATACCCCTCCCTAAAACTACAAATAACAAACACAACCCCACTACAAAGAACACGTGCCTTCAGTTCAAACTTCAAAGTTCCCACCGTATCCGTTATTCTTCATATGAAACGACACCTGAACGGCTGAACCAACAACAACTTCAAACGTAGCGCTCCTTCAAAACCAAACATTGACTATGTACCACCCAACTTCTCCAGATCACGTCTACTATCGAACTCATTGCGCCGGGCAAAATTCTTTGGTCCACCGTTGCCGACCGCCCAGCCCCTCCTCCTGCCGCTTCCACCCTCTACACGGTAAGAACAATTCTTATTTTCCTAGATGTATAAACGTAACTACGTAATGCTGAGTTTCCAATCGCCATAGATTTTAATTTTTACCAGAGCAAATATTTAGTATTTCACTAAAGGTGTTTGATGAATTTCCCCAATTAAACCCAACCAACCTAACTCCCCCAAAAACAAGGGACAGATTTTAGAGAAGTTTTTAGTTTTTTTTTAATTTGAATTTTACGGTTCCTTTGGATTGAGGGGAAACGTGAGAAAAGAAAGGGGAAGAAAGGGTTCCCGATTCTCTCCCTTGTTTGGATGAGAAAAATGGTGGGAGAGGAAGAGAAAACGTGAGATTTCCGACCCCCTTACCCCCCCCCCCCCCTTTCCTGGCTTTCCGTTTCTCACCAAAATTGGTGTGATTCCGTGAGAAACGGGATCGCCGACAGCCGTGCGGTCCACCCCGTGGTCGGATCTTCATCAGACTTACAGCGTTGTCTTTGTCTCGTCGAGGAGAACGCAGATCTGTGATTAAAATTGATTTTTGAGGT
The DNA here is from genome assembly GCA_036023075.1 of Gaultheria prostrata. Classification (NCBI taxonomy): domain Eukaryota; kingdom Viridiplantae; phylum Streptophyta; class Magnoliopsida; order Ericales; family Ericaceae; genus Gaultheria; species Gaultheria prostrata. The sequence goes on along the minus strand of JAXBDA010008499.1, from coordinate 5,315 downwards.
CGCCGGAGACGAGGAAGATGACCGGAATTGGTGGGAGAGAGAGTGATTTCTCACTATTGTTTGGATGGTGCAGTGAGAAATCTCTCCCCTTTCCTTTCTTCTCTCACCATTAATGGAAATCAGACCCCTTTCTTCCCCTTTCTTCTCTCACCATCCAAAGACAGTGTTAATCTGAGTTGAGATTTGAATAGGGAGTGGACATGCCCCCTTAACTAAGACAGAGCCCGCTATTTTACTACATTTTCTATCTATGGTTCAGGTTTACTAACTTAGATATGTCTCCGCAAATCTTAACCTGCCTCATTAGAGCAAAGAGAGATTCTGAAGAGGTTTTGAGTTTTCCTTGAACTTGAATTTAAATCTGAGTCGAGATTTGAGTAGGGAGTGAACATGAAGTCATGAACCCTTAGATGAGTCCTACACCTTGATAACGGCCTCTATTTTACTACATTTTCTATCTTTGGGTCAGGATTGCGAATTTAGAATTGTATCCGCAAATCTTTACTTGTCTCATTAGAACAAACAAATATATGCTAGGGGCTCCTTCCCCGTGACTCCTGCCGACCTGATGCAAATCAAAAGTTTAGCAAGAATAAAAAAAAAAAAAACAAGGTGTGAATATAATTCCATACTGCAAACACTACGCAGACAATAGAAAAGGAAAATCTGTACAAGATGTTAGGACTATGAATTCCGAAACAAGGACACCAAATCCAGTGGGCCAATTACATTTGATTCCCCCAAAAGTCGGTCCACGACTTCGTGTATATTCTGCAAAATATTAAGGAAATAGATCCAATCATGCCCCTCCCACATCCATGTTTGGGTGTGGCCTTTGTACGGTGATTTCGAGAATAATTGGCATTCTCCATTTAAACTTTGGATGCAGCATTCTTCTGTTTGTGACTTGGCATCATTAATCTTGATGTGTACTTGCTTATAACCTCTTGACAACTTGGGTATTAGGTGATATGAGCTTGTATAGCACGTCTAATTCGTTGTAAAATCCATACCATTTTCCATCTCGACAAAGAAGAAGAAGCCAAAAAACTAACATTGTCCATGGATCAAGGATTTGGGTAAGGAAAATAAAATAGGAAAACTGAATGATATAACCATTATGGGCCGTTATATCATTTTAATTTCTATTTCTATTTCTATTTCTTTTCTTGCCCCGTATCCTTGATCTGAGTGCGTGGGTAGGATTTTCGTTGCATACCGCTTGGGTCTTTTGTTGGAAGTTTAAACATTTGTAGCCATGAAGAACACAAGCCGCCCACATTGCTGCTGTAATGTTACGTTCCAATGCCTAGCTCCAAAGGCTATACCGCTGTTAACGATAGTTTGTGCCATTTTTGCGAGGAAGAATCTGAGTCTCTTAATCATTTATTTCTTCACTGTGGTGTGGTGTGGTCTGAAAATTTTGGTGTAAGGTGCTCAAGTGGTGGAACATAGAATGGGTGGTACCAGTTTCTGTGAAGAGCCTATATTGTTGGTGGCAAGGGTGGAAATTTAAGAAGACTAAGAAAGCTCTGTGGGATTTATCAATCTTTGCTGTGTTTTGGTCTGTCTGGAAGGTGAGAAATGAATTAATCTTTCAAGGTGCTGCTCCAAAATGGGAGGAATTGGGAGATATCATCAAATCTCCAGCCCTTTCCTGTTTGGCTTTTGGTTTCTTCTGTAAAATTTTCCCATGCTTAATTAAATTTTTTCGTCGCTGAAAAAAAAACCCACTATTAACTATAGATCGGTACATGGTGGGAATTATACTTTTCTGACACTTACACTCAAAGTGCTCTACCCAAATTACTCGAGATACATTAAGGGGGTGTTCCGCTAACTTGACTTTTTTGGCTTTTTGGTTTTTTGACTTTTTTATGTGAGAGCTCAAAAAATGCATTGACTTTTTGTGGTTTTTTATGTGATGTATTGTGAGGGGATGACCTGTCTCGAAACGCGCAATAAGCTGGCTTTTTGGCTTTTTGGATTAGTGGAATGGGGCCTAAGGACCGCACATTAGGGAAAATCATCACAGAATAACTACAAAATGATGAAGATCCTGAAAGAACGGAAGCTACCAGTTATTTAGATCACAACAATAAAACTATGAAGAGGATCAAAGTCGAGTAAGGCTGATTCTGTTTCCTTTCCGTGCAGAATGAGTGAATTTGAGAATCTTTCGTTAATGATTCATGTATATTGCTGTGTGTACAGTGTGCTTTTTGTGCTCTAAATTTCCTACCAATATTGGTTTATTACACAATTTGTAAAAACGCAGCTTCTTTGAACTGATGTTAAGATTTGAAGTTTGCATTCACTTTGTTATTCGAGAATCATTTTTACTGAAGCCTTGCACTACATGTGAATGTCAGGATTGATTGATGGAACTGCTTGTGTCTTGGATTCAGTTGGTGTGTTTCCCTTGAACAATAGTCTTGTGCTACATATGAATGTCAAGATTGATGGAACTGCTTGTGTATTTGATTTCAATTGGTATGTTTACTTTCCTTGAAAAATAGTCTTGTGTGCGGGACTGCATTTCTACTTTTAGACTATGGAACTTTTATGGACCAATTGAGACCAAAGCTTTCATGAATTACTCTGTAGTCTACAACCAATTTGTTTCCATATTAACAGTAATGCTTGTTGGACACTCTAAATTTGACCACAGGGTTCCATTGTACAAAGGAGGGGCCTTAAAGAGCTTTTCTGGGTGTGTGGTTTCGAACAAACACCACGTCCTACCCCATGTTAGTTTATGCATAAGTGTGAAGAGGTGTCTTGTAACTTTAGGAGGCATATAAGTGTAAATGTGGAAAGGTGGGCTTGGTTCTCCACTCTATTATACCTGAGATTAACATATTTGTTCTCTCTCTCTCTCTCTCTCTCTCTCCCATTCTTTATTATATTAGTATATTATATGTCCATCTGATGGTATTTTGGTTCCCATTACAAGAAACACAGAATTCATCCAATCCAAAATTGGAAATCCGGGGGCCTGCTGTGCGGGTTCCCAAAATTGAGACCCTTTGTATTTGTGAAAAAATGGCATAATAAAGTATATTACTTATTGTAGCCTTTTTGGGTATATTTTGGTTATCACAAAAAAAAAACATATTACTTATTGATTCATGTAACGCCGCTGAGCAACAATAATATCAATAAAGAAGATAACACCTTATAAAAAAAGAACCAAACAACAATGGCATATCTATGTTGAACTTTCCAGCAATTTTACACATGTTTTTCTTTCCCCTTTGGAACAACAATTTTACACATTTTGTCTGTCATTCTACATTCATGTATTTTGTTTTTATCTGCTACTAACAATTGCTTTCACAATGTAATATTTGTTTGATTTATTTGTTTTGTTGTCAAGAAAGGTACAACTATATTGAATACAAAAAATGACATGAATAACCAATTTCTAATCTGACGCCAATAAAATGACATGAATAACCTATTACTAATCCTACGGCAATATCACTATGTTTAGGTGCAACCATATTGGAAACTATACTAAATCTAACCCCGATTGGAAATATGCACATGACCACTGAAAGAAAAGACCCAGAACATGGATTAAAATCGGGCAAAAAAAACCACGTGCAACGCACGTGCAAAACAACTAATTTGTTAAAAAGAATCAGTTCGTTTAAAATGGTCATACATTATATATATATACACAACTCGTGCACACAAGTTGCTTACTGGAAGGGCCTTGTCATTTTACACAAGTGTAGAGGGTGAAATTTATGTATCCTTGTTGTTCCTCTAACATTGCAAAACAAAGAACAGTTAGAGCACATTTGCCCTAGGTTGGCAAAGGCCCTCCGATGCTTAAGTTAGTATATAGATACTAAATAAGCCAAAAGCAATGTGTGTAACAGTGAGTTACAGCGTACCTCTTCCTGTGGGTAACATGTCTGTATTTATAGATGTAGGTTAACTTGTCAACCAAGGGTCCTTGTTCCCCTAGTTTCCTCATCCCGCTAGGAAACCCTTTCCTAATAGGATTCGTCCTATTAGGTGTATTCGTGTTACCATATGGGTCTCCTGGGGGTTATGAGACTCCTTACCATGTAGGACTCGTCCCCATATCTTCATGCAATCCTACTTCCAGCAGGATTCTGTATTTCTTAACCAATATGGAATGCTCACGTCATTCCCTTAAATCATGGGATATGCCTCTTATCACATAAGAAAATATTCAAGACCATTCTAGAACGTCTTGCCGCCTTACCAGTGTAATGGCGGTGTGGTTGTGCTGCCACGTAGGACGGTCGTACTATTGGTGGTCTGTAGACCCTGGGGCCAAGCTATTCGTAGCTCGGTCCTGTCCATGCACCTTATCGTGGTGCTATGGTTGATTATGCATCGTGTGCCTGGCCTTGCTCATGTCCCTACTAGCTCGGCTTCTCTCCAGGGCACCCCTATGGGTTGGAGCCAAGCTAGGGCACCTTTGAGGGAATGCGGGTTTTACCCTCTCCAATTGCTCCCCAGCTCTGATCATTACTGTTGTAGAGTGGTGTTCAGAGCTCGCACCGTAGTATTTGGCTAGTTGCTAGGCCTGCCAGTGATTCTGACCCTTCACATGTCCTCTCCCATCACGTGGGGGACATAATTGCTTTTCTATTTAATACAAAATGATACACGCCCCTTATTTGATAAGGCCAAAGGACGTTTTGGATGACGTCGTGCCTCCTTTTTCCTCGTTTTCATGGCGGTACCATCATTACGTCGTTTCAAAACGCTAAAAACCCTTTCCCTCCCCCTTCATCGTCTACTTCCAATTTCTAGAGCAAAGGAAAGAGAGAAAGCATCATTCTACTTCGCCAGTCCACCATTTCCTTAGATTCCAAGCTCTATGTTAGCCCACTCTCCGTCTCCATCACCGAAAAACTCTCCTAGGAATCCCGTTTTCTCCTGTAAGTTCCCCAAACCAGTCTCCTTTAGTGTATCTTCGCCTCCTTCCCTTTTATTCGTTTTAGGGTTTCATCTATGGGGAAACTACTAGAACTTGTAAACTCCCCAGAGAAAATGGCAAAATTCTGGCGGGACTACAATGTCACTGCCGATTGTAGGAAGGGTCAGCGTATTGACCCACGTGGAGGAGTCCCAAGTTTGACCTTCCAGTAAGGTGATGACAAATGTCACGCACCACCGCGTGACACGTGGCGATCCTTCACGGCACTGACCGCTTGGAGCCATCAGCGCGGGCTACCCCACGCGGTAGCTCCCAGTTGCGCGCTCCTCAAAGCCCAACTGAGGAAACTTCTCTATATGACCATGGGCCATCCATACACGGAGAAAAG
>JAXBDA010008498.1:0-14693 GCA_036023075.1 Gaultheria prostrata | reverse complement strand
GCTGCACGTGAGGGGGGATGTTAAGAAATATTGTCCCACATTGCTTAGGAGAGGAATGGGTGATCACTTAATATATGCTGGGACCTCTCCACTCATTGCCAATTGGTTTTGAGATGGATATAGAGTTATGGATTTTTTAATAACAGATAGAAAAGTAGAGAGAAGATAGAGATGAAACCCTAACAATGGTGATCTCAGATTTCATTATGATCAAGTTCATCATTATCAACAGGACTTCCTGTTGCAGCCAATTTCTGAGAGATTTCCTTGATTTTATCAACATATGATGCTATCGTTGAGGTCTTAGTATGATTGTACAACTGTGTTCTAAGTTCTTGACCATGATTCTCAGATAGAAAATTATACCTAGTAGACAGAGAATCCCACACTTGTTGGGCATTATGTAACCCTAAAACATAGGGTAAAGTTGTCTGAGAGAGAGATGCAGTCAAGCAAGAGAGAAGTTGTGAATCAATTAAGCCCCAAAGTGTAAAAGCTAGATTATCAGTCTCCGTACCTTGTGCATCACGAATTTTTCTGGACGGAATTGTAATAGATCCATCAAGATAGCCATAGAATCCGTTTGCCTTCATCACATTTTCAACCTGAATTCTCCATAGAAGGTAATTCGATCCATCTAACTTGATGTTAACCAAAGAGTGAAAGTTGGAGACGAGAAACGTTAATGCAGTCGGTAAAGTAATCTCTGTCATGACGAAAATCAAGAACCCAACCGTTTACTGGAGAATCGACTCAAGAACAAGATGATTTCGTAACCAAGATCCTCAGACGTTGGTCATGGCGCTCTGATACCATATGGAAACATCCAGCTCAAAACCAATTGGCAATGAGTGGAGAGGTCCCATCATATATTAAGTGATCACCCATTCCTCTCCTGAGCAATGTGGGACAATATTTCTTAACACATGGGTATTACAAATGTATCATGAGAGTCGCATGCATCGTCGACCACATTTTTCATCGCATCGTTGTACCCAATAAACACAAATTTTGCTATTTTTTTTTTTGGGATTTTCATCATTTATAATGAATCTCTTTTGAACTGCGACATAAATTTTTACTTCTTAAAATTTTCCCAAAGAGTAAGAAAAAGTTGAAGAAACACATTGCTGGCGAGGATTCGAAGCGGAGGAATGCTACAATACACACCCCTACATATGAGATTTTATGACTCAAAATATGAGATTTTGTGACTCAAAATATGAGATTTTGTGGCTCAAATATGAGATTGCGTACGGTATGCACGATCTCATATAGAGGGCCACAAAATCTCATATGAGGTTTTGTCCTGTAGTGGGAATGTGATACATATCATGTATATATATATTGATGTGACATGTCTCATATAACGTGCCACTAAATCTCATATTTGGTGCCACTAAATATCATATTTGATCCATATGAGATTTTGTGGCACAAATATGAGATCTTGTGACTTTATATGAGATTTTGTAACTGACCATATGAGGGTGCATAAGGTGCCAACCATATGAGATTTTGTGGACTTAAATATGAGATTTTGTGGACTTATATGAGATTTTCTGACTACCCGTAGGGTGCATACTATACGCCATTTCATACCTTTAGCCACAAAATCTCATATTTGAGTCACAAAATCTCATATGGAATAATTTTTAGGGGGTGTATATTGTAGCATGACTCTTCAAAGCGAAAAGAGAAGGGTTTTTTTGAGGGTGTAGTGAAAAAAATTAAGTTGATGAATTAGATCGTGATGCTTTGAAATTTATTCTTGCTTTTGTAGTAAACCAACCCCTCGATCCTGGCCCAAACTTTTATAAGATGGAGATCAACAATTCACTAATTTTTATGCGTCTAAATTTTTTGAAAAATGTTTCTATATATTTTACTACTATTTTCTTTCCTCACACCATGAGCCAAACTATAATATATATATACATAATGATCCACTAAGGGATCCCTTAAAATAGTGTGGTGCAGACTTCTAATTTCCACCGTTGAATTTCATCAATCGGCTGCCACAAGAGAGTACATCAAGTAAGGGGGAGAGGGGAGGGGACTCCATCCAAAATTGAAGAAATTAAAAACGCCCGGTGGGACGAAACCCAAAACACCCAGTGGAAAAAGACGAACAACTGAGAAAAGAAAATCAAGGTCAATTGTGCTTTCCGCTTGCATTGCATCAATTCAAAATAAAAAATATAACCTTGGTTATAGTGCTTTATGAATAGCTAGTACAATTAGATTCAAAGAGAAATAAACTTCTCTTTATATTTTTTTGAAACAAATTCTCCTTAGTTTTTAGTATACTCAAGAAGGATATGCTTACCTTTCCCTCCATACTCGGTTCTCCCCAAGTACGCCGGGACGAAAGGGGGTTTTACATTCTTGGGCTAAAAAATCAAGGTTGGGACCAGGGCCGGCTCATGGCATAAGCTAATGAAGCCATCGCTTTGACCCCCCGCCAAAAAAAAAAATGTACAGAAATAGGGGCCCCCAATCTCAACATGTAGGCCTCCTACATATATATGGATTGACCATATTATCCATAGAGAAGGAAATGGTGAAGACGCGCTTGATTATGAAGACTTAATTAGTACATTTACAGCGAAAAATGCGAGAAGAGTAATGTTCAAGTGATCAGTTTTGAAGTATTGTAATGATTGTTTATTTTTTGATAACTATATGATTAAATATGTGCAATGATAAATATTTTCTAATGGTTTGTTTCATAAGTTTATGTGTTGAAAAATTTTATTGTGCAAAATATACGGAGGACCTCATCTAATGAATCCGTTTCAGGTCTCCAAAATTAATGAGCCGGCACTAGTTGGGACCCGAGCCGGAGAAACCAAGAAAAATTCCTCCATCGGTCTCTAAATTATCTGGCTAAATATAGAAAAAAAAAAATGACTTTCTGGAAAATAGTAATTTACGGAATGAAAAGTTTCGGTATTTGATCCTTTTTGCCAAGAGCAACTACACATTTGCATGGTGTCTATGTGAATAGCAATGTTGTATTTTAAACCATCACTTTCGGAGAAAAATAGTATGTAGTTTTGTATTTTGTAGTAAAACTGAACTGTGAAATGCCATATAATTTCTTAGAGGCTTAATTGCAAGGACACCCCCTCAACTATCACATTTTGGCAACATGACCCCCTAAACTAAAAAACGTGCCAAGATAACCCCCTCAACTATCAAAATCAAGCAACTTCACCCCTTCCCTCAAAACCGTTAAAAATTTGAACGACAACGAGTAGAAAGACAAAAATTCCCCTCAGTTAATTCTACAAATAAAAAAAATAAAAAAAGAGACAAAAAGGGCCAAACACAGTCGTCGTCTTCCTCCATCTCCTTCGAAATGGCAAAATTTTAGCAAACTAATACCCTAAAAACAAACATCTGTTTAATGTATTCAGAAATGGTAAAAAAGATCCAAAACAACATGTATATTGTCAAACTCAAAACTGCTAGAACTCTAATTTTGCTATTTTCTATTTCCAATCAAACACTAACAACCATAATCGATAAACATCACAAACCAATCAGAAACCTTAATTACCATAATCTACATCTGTTTTATTTGGCCGACGCTTCGTCAACCCCAAACTCGTCGGATTTGCACCTACCGAGGGGATGAAGGTGGAAGGAAGAAACCAGAGGCAAACCGGGCCGAGCAGTGACAGGGTTGGCGAGACATTGACGCCGTTGATGGAGGGTCCAGATCCAGACAGCGCTGGCGGAGTCCGGGCATCGAAGCAGCATGGGCTGGGGCAATTGATGATGGGTCAGCTCTCGAGGACTCCGTCTCCGATAGATTGCAATATGTTGTTGCGCCAGATTAATGTCCTAATGGCCGATTAAAATATTTTCAACACGGACGAGACTAATGTCCCAATGGCTGATTACAGAAGCAGTTCCATATTGGGTCTTATGCACGGGGCATCTTTGGTCGGAGACAAAACCTCACAAAGCATCCCAGTTTTTGTGGGATTCATTTTGCTTCTGGAAGGGGCCCTGACCACCTGTGCGAGAGAGAGAGACAGAGAAGACTGGGGCAATTTGAAGGGTAATTTTGGATTAAAATTTAATTTTTCATCCAATTTTTTCATTTTCCGTCCATAATCTTCAAAATTTTAATGGATTTGGACGGAAGGGGTTAAGTTGCTTGATTTTGATAGTTGAGGGGGTCATGTTGGCATGTTTTTTAGTTGAGGGGGTTATATTGCCAAAATATGATAGTTGGGGGGGTGTCCTTGCAATTAAGCCTTTCTTAGATTCAAGAAGATATGTTAGATTGAGTTACCATAATTAGGGGTGTATCACTAACTTGATTTTTTTTGGTTTTTCGGTTTTTTTATGTGAGAGCTCGTACTATAGTTGGCTTTTTATGTGATGTATTGTGAGTGAATGACCTGTCTCGAAAAATACAATAAACTGACTTTTAGCTTTTTGAGTTAGTGGAAGGGGCCTTAAACATTCCACTTCAAACCCTAGTTGAAGTCATTTCACATTTCCCATTTCCCATTCCAATTCATTCAATTCATTAGGTGGCGTGCATCATTTAGACCAAGGTGACCAAAATTGTGTATGCCAATTAATTCAACTCGAAACCGTTTAGTTTTCTAGCTTCGTCTTTGGAAATAGAATAAATTCTATGTATTAAAATCCTGTTTACGCATTTTAGGATATAAAGTATTTCGAGTTGTTCGTATTTAGAAAAATAAATAGTGGCCACGTCATGTACTACTGGCGCGCCTACCGTGATGGAATTTTTTTTTTGAAACCAGTCAAGAAATTCTCATTCAAAGCCCGAAGGCAAAAGATTACATCACAAACCACAGGAATGAACCAAAACTACTAACATCTGACATGAGTACGGCTACAAGCACTACCCGGCTGACCGACTCCAGACACACCTGCCGAGGCAGACCAACACTACGTGCCGGCACAGAGTCCTGTCACGATGTAGTAGTAGAGAATCCCAACGGAAAACCCAGCTCAATCCAAAATATAAAGCATAGATGCAATCTAAAAACACTCCATGCAGGGAGGTAATACGGCACCCAAGCGGGGCAAACAACCACCAAAACGGGGCAAAAGCTAAAATTAACAGAACAAAAAGAAACACAAAAACAGAACCCCGTTGTACCAATGCCGCCGTACGCCGCCGCGCCGGATCTGGCGACTTATTCGCTGGAGGGTCTCAACCAGCCCCTATCTTGCTTCAAATCTTCACTCAAATGAAAACCGGTGGAGACAGATGGAGGTAGGCCGGAAGGTGAGTGGTGGAGAAGGTGGAGGAAGGAGGGAGGTTCCAAGAGAGGAAGAAAGAAAGGATAATGGGGCTGTTAATGGTGGGTGGGGCAGGGGAGTGGAGGGAAGGGGAGGCGTAGCCCCACCCCCCACCCCAGGAAAACCTAGCCGAATGAAAAGTTTAGAGAGAAGGGAGAGAAAAGTTAGAGAGAGATTTGAGGCTATGGGATCAATAACTTCATTTTTACCATGATGGAATTTGAGTAACTAGACATGTAATGTAAATTGAATGAATTTGTTATTTCTGAGTGTGAACGAGTTTAGTAAATATAATTTTCTCCGCGTAAATGACTCTCTTCCCGTCAAAGCAAATATCCCATTGCGCGTACTTTTTAAGGTATGTACGTTAAATTTTTTAACTTCGTTACCAAATTCGTGCAATCTAGTTGTATATTTTACCTTTATTATTAGGATGTATTACAAAGATATCGCAAGGACTCCTTCTAGGTTTTGGTGATATATAAAGGGGTCTCGGTTCTTTTCTGAAAGTGCATTACCAAAAAAAATAAGCAGGATTGATAATATGTCCGGAGATGAATTCCTGGTTCGATCACGTCTTTCTTTTTAATTTATTTCATCAGCTTATATGAGTATATCTATTTCTATGAAAATACAAATAAACTTTATTTTATCAGAATATATGTCAAAGTTTCATGGAACTTGCATTGTTACTAGCTTGTAGTATTGTTTCACTTTTTGAGTTTACTTCACGTTTACATTTTGTCAAAAATGTCTGCTATTTTTTGTGAAGTTTTCCCCTGAAGGAAGCTTATGGCTCTAACCTTTCTTTTTTTTTTAATGTCCAGATGTCCGAACTAGCTTGCGTGCACCTCGACTAATTCTAGAGTCTTGAAGTTAAGGACTGGGCAAACACTCTAGTGGCTCCGAAATTTGAAATGTTTGGCCTCTGTGAGAATTTGAATATGCGACATCATGGAGTGATGGAGGACAAGTACTTATTCTTTTCTCAATACCACTTGGCCAAACTCCTTCGCGTTCTTATGGCTCTCTACCTGAAGCCAAAAAGGTTCGAGAATATGCTTGACGCGCTCTACAAAGAAGCTGCAGAACTCAAAAAGGTTCAAGAATATGCTTGACAAGCTCTACAAAGAAGCAGCAGAACTGGCCATGGATTACAAGTGGAAGGTGGCTCTTTAATAATAGGAGTACTGTTTGGGAGATGTGTGTAGATCAAATACATTCTGTAGGTTTTTTTTTAATCAAAATGAGAAGTCAAAAAATTCCTCTCCCCTACTTCTCACTTCTCTTCTCTAAACTCAAAAACTAAAAATTCAATTTTCCCAGTCTCATTTTCTATACTGCCACCCAAGCACCTAAAATGCAAAAATATAAAAATGGAAATGGAAAAAATAGACCTCCAAACACCCCCTAACTATTCCAGTTTCTTGTTTTTAGAGACGGGCGCGGGATTCAAATCTAAGTTTGACAAATATTACAAAAAAAATAAAAATTGGGCAAGCGAACCTATGTAGTTGTAAAATTTTTGTCCTACATTTATAAAATAAAATTTGAAACTTGGGTAGGACGGTTTCCCAAACTAACCCGCGAGCCGTTGCCTCTGTCCGTCCTTGCATGTTCTAATGAGTAGAAGTGATTTTGGGTAATCTGATGCATGAATCCATGATCAAGCATATCAATAATATGATCACCATAACATTGCTGATAATAAAATTACTAAGAATCTTTTTGGTAAGATTCACCCACTTCCATACGACCTGATTCACATTAGGGCTCATTTTCTTTCCGGGCTAGATTTGTGAAAGTTGAAAAAGATGGGATTGCTAATAGAAACAGAAGAAATTTATGATATCCACTGTAAAAATAAGGGGACTACATGAAACAGAGGTCGGATTAATTATACTGGTAGATAACAAAACGGGATAAAGTGAGAAGAATTATTTAGTAAAGTTAGAACTTGTAGGATAGGTTTTTGGTTTAGTCAAATACCGCTGCCTTCTTTCTCTGTGTATTTAGTTTAATCTTTCACGTACAAAACTTATGCAATTACTTGTAATTGCATGCGCGTGTTTCAAGGCATTACATTACATTTTGTGAATTAACCTTGTTGACATCTCAATTTGGCTTCGTAAAATATTAAAGCGCCGCCTCAAGCGACCCCTGTGATGAAGCTAATTACATAGGTTGTAAGGTAAGTTTCTGATAGTGCCAAGATTAGAAAAGGATGAACCTAGGTGTTAAGGAGTAGGAAGCCTTTTTTCATAACTCAAATCTCCTAAATTTTTGTGATTGTAATCCACCATCTTTTAGTACTTTGAAAACCCTCTTCATTGATATTTTAAAGAAAGACTTATGAGTGTTTTACTAATTAAAATTACTTTTTAACGATTATCAGAGGGTAAAATGGTTATATTTTTTATCTTCCAAAAGTTTTTGGTCCAAACAACCTGGGTTATAAAGTAGACTCAATAAAACTTTTCAACAGTTCAAACCACGCGAAAATTAGAATTCGGGAGTGTCCAAGACGAAGCCCGCAAAATTTGACCTGTTGCATTCACAAAGTTGCAGCCTGAGAACCAATGTAGCAGCCCAAAAGAGTGAATACCAGCCCAAGTCTAGCAATACCTAATCAACACTAGGGGTAAGCAGAAAATCCGTCAAACCGTGAATCCAGTCCAAACTGATCCAAACCGATTGGTTTTGTTCGGTTTTTTAGTAACGTGGTTTGGTTGTGGTTTAAAAAAATTAGAATCCGTATTCAATGGTTTGGTTTGTGGATTGTAAGTTCATGGTTCTGGTCCCAATCTGATCCGAACAGTGTATATTATATATAAATGTATTTTTTTTTTGATGAAGTATATATAAATGTATTTATATATATAAGTCATAGTTAACTAACTTCCTAATTTAATTTATTTATTATTTCTTTTCTATGCAAGATTTTATTTTGCCTAAGATTCATAACTTATTTCCTTAATTCCAATACACCAGTAGTGGTTTAGTCATAGCCAAATAAATTTGCTAATGAAATTCTCCATTCCATTTTTGATTCCACAGCACGTTTCTATTCTTCTAAATTTCTATACATGATTTGGTCATTGTCTATTCCTATTCATTGATTTCCTTCATTATCATGATTATTTTAATGATATTTTAATGGAATCGGATTTAATATAAGTTTTGGTTTATTAATCTTCAAAATTTTAAGTACTTTAAATAGTTTACAGAAATTATATCTCAATTTTAAGCAAACCGTGGTTCGAAACCGAAACCGATCCGTATCTTAATGGTTTGGATCGGTTTGGTTCTATGCCTTTTATGGGTTGGTTTGGTTCTCCAAATTCATAATCCGTAGGTAGTGGTTTGGTTCTTGGTTTACTACAAAACCGAACCAATCCGGTCCATGCTCACCCCTAATCAACACTAAAAAAAACCAAGGCCTTAAGCCCTTAACCAATACGGGCCGGCCTTTTCAGGTATCCTATTGTAAAGCCGAATGTTTGGATTGAACTTATCTCCAATTCCAAAATTGAGCATTGGCTGCATAGCCATGCAAACCGTATTTTAAAGCATTTCATCATAATCTCATCTTTTGGCAATAGGGTAGAAATATTCATACTATTCCGCCAGACAATCGGATGTTAGCATGTTAGTTAAGTTAGATTACTACAAGGAATATCAATTATCATTAGCGCGAACCCAGAACGTCACAACACCTAAGTATTTACGCAATACAAGTAGGGGTGCACAAATCCCGGGTCGGTTCGGGTTTGGGCCGGGCTTATACTAGATATTAACGAGATTTGTGCATTCCCATGCCTGGCCTATTAATAATCAAGCTTCATTTAATATGCCCAAGCCCAGCTCAATTAAAATTTTAATTTCCCAAGCCCGTCCAATAAGCCCATTAATTTTTCTGAACCATAATATCACAAACATAAATTAATCAAATATAACAATCATAATTGTGATTCACAAACTGTGATAATATACTTAAAGTTCTAAGTTCTCTCAAAGATATTAAAAATAAGTGTTCTAAAAGATGCAACTCTCTAATTTCATCCACAATCTGTAACATGTAAAATTTTCTCTCAAGTAACACACACACACACACACACACACATATATATACACATATACTATTAAAATAAAAATATTATTTAAATCGGTCTGGGCTGGGTCTCATAAGAATTTCTTAAACCCAACCCAATTAGTAAGCGGGCTTAAAATCTCAACCCAGTCCGGCGCTATGGGCCTAAATATTTTCCTAAACCCTAAAAAAATCAGGTTGGGTGGGCTACCGGGCCGTTATGCACCCCTAAATACAAGCTCTGGTCTAATATTCATAAGGACATTGGCACAAAAAACTTGCTCATTTATTGATATGCCATTGAATACACTTCCCAAAATGTTTACATTTTCCCATATTTGGCAACAAGATAGAATTATTTCCATTCAAGAACGTACGTAACAGTTAAACTGAGTTACCATAATTTAAGTATTCCTCTGCCAACCCTACTTGAAGTCATGTAATTTTTTCCATGTTTGAACATGGGATACAAATATATTCAAAATTGTGTATGTCATGAAATCCTACTCGAGTCGATTAGTTTTTCTCGTTTTTGGAAATAAAACAAAATTCTCACAATTCATTAGGTGGTATCCATTATGTCTTAATAGTCCCCATTAATCAATCTTTAAGGTATGAAATCCATATCGAAGTGTGCTTATCCAGAAAGGTGTTTCCTAGCTACATCACATAAAGTAACAAACGTGCGCTTTATGGAATTTCAGTAAGTACAGATGAATAAATATGAATTAAATGGCTTTGGTTTTGTTGACTATGCGAATGATTTTAGTAAATTTCCCTTTATCCAAGTTAAATGACTCCCCTCCTCTCATTTTGTACACTTGTTAGGGTACATACTATAGAATTTGAACGTCATTACAAAATTTGGGCAATCTAGGGGTAGATTTTACCTAATTACTAAGATAAAGATTACATGGACAGTGCAAGAGCTCTCTTCAGGTTTTGGTACTATATAAAGGAGTCTCGGTTCTCTTCTTCACCACACCACTGCTACTTCTGAAAGTGCATTATCAAAGCAAAAATAAGCAAGATTAATAATGGCTGAAGGTAAATTCCGGTGCATATCTATTTCTTTTTGTTTTCCCTTTCGTCTTCTCATCTTTATTTCTTTTGAGAGTTTACATAAAATTTATCATATCACATGGTCAAATTTAATGTGAATGTACATTTTTGTAAGTCCTTGAGGGGTGACTTAAGAAGGTCCAAGTTGATTTAGATGCATTTGTATGAATCACAACAAATATAACTTTTTTATATATTGTTTTTTGAACCAAGTATACTGTCATGACATGAGTTTACTTCACCTATATGTTTGTCCAAATGTTTGCTCTTTTCAAATCCTTTTCTACTTCAAATAAACCTTTAGCGACAGTTTTTGGTATCCTTTCCAATAGAATCTTGGCTCCAATGAACGAAGATCATGGCTCTGCCTTTGCATACATATACATATGTTTTTTTGTTTGTATATTATTCAACTTTGCTAGATGTATCTGCTCCCATTGACAGGTAAGATAAAGTATGGAGGCAAAAAGTTCAAGAAAATGTTCAATGAGCTCTGCAAAGAAGCAGCAGAACTGTCCATCGATTACAAATGCAAGGTGGGAATTTTCTTGGCCCCAAAAAAAATAGACGAAAATTCGACAATGTATGCTTTTGGCTCCCCCTCTGTGGCCTCCGTCGTGGAAGAGTTCACGACGAAGGTGAAGACGGAGAAAAGGAAGAAGCTTGTGAGGAAAACCAAGAAAAAGGCCAAATTGCAAATGCTAGAGGGCAACTGTGCTGAGCATAATGTTCCTCCTGCTTGTGGTTGTGAACATGGTGTGGTGAGAGTTGTGGAAGATGCTCATGATACGAGTGCGGGGAGATAAAATGTGGTGTAATCTTATGCATGAATCGATCATCAAGCTATATGAATTTGTCACAAAAGTATTAATAAAATTATGGTGACCATGGTTTTACAACAGTAGTGAAAATGCTGTCAATGCCCAAATTCAAGCCCCCGTAGCCCCTTTCTGGGACTAAACATGATAGTGGTAGAGAAGTACAGGGCACACAGAAAATTACTCAAGCAAACTTCACATAAATTCAAAAATATATATATACTTGTAACACCACTCACATGGTGGGATCTTTGCTTCAGTTTCCGACATAGGTGCGATGGGGTCCCTTACGTACAAATAGTAATGGGTGTGATGGGACAATCCTCCACGGCGGAGGTGACGGAAGTACTATACCTGCGCATCCACTTTTAGACCGAAAATTAAGTGAGGATAAGGCTGCAATAGAATTAGCTTCACAACAACCACACAGTAGTGAAGGAAGTAGGTCAAATAGTGAATCAAAACACCAAGGAGGAGCTATGAGCATGATACCTTTACTACCCTCCACAGTGAGAATAAATAGTTAGTGCATTTTCTGTCCTCTTTATTTTTTTCGGTTACTCAAATTAAAGTTGGAGTGAAAAACACTTAAACGCACCTTGACCCAAACCTACCCGTTCAGTTGCACGAAAAGAATGAGAAAGGATGAGAAAATTAACTTCTGTGCAACTTTCTTTGTGTTCAATTCAGGGTCGCCGCAAGGACAAGGTCCAAGATGTCTGGGCCTCAGGGTCTCAGATTTTTGGGCCAAATAAAAGGCCCTATTATGAAGAGCTTAAAATATTAGTTTTTCCGTATTGTAAACAGAGATGCTTTTCTTATTCCAACAGTAAATTGAATGTAAGTTCACTTTTCATGGTTGAGTTTGAATCTTGTCGTAACACTTTGTTTTTAAGTGTTTTAAGGGTTTTTTTGTCAACAAATTATATCATTTAAGTAATTCGGATCTATCATGTATTGAGCCTATGTCAAACAGTCAAAGACAACCCATGAAGACATCTATGCCACTGGAACCAAAGCATGTTCATTTGTTTAAGATGGACTAAAACAATTAGATACACAAATATATAGGGCTTCGATTGCCAATTTGAGCCTAGGGCCTCTAAATACCGTGGGTCGGCCCTGATTCAGTTACTAAGAAAGGTATGGGATCCACAACTTCAACTCTCTCTCTCTCTCTTGAGCCGTTGTATCTAGGGTTTCCGTTTGGGGGGAGCAGTGCCTCTCCCTCCTCCCTCTGGTCTCTTTCCTTCTTCCTTCCACCCTCTCTCTCCTCCTCCCTTCCTCCCTCTTCTCTCATCTGGTAGCTTTCTCCCCCTTCCGTCTGGTAGGGACGGCAATGCTGGTTGCAGTTCTTTCCTAATGGTTTCATCGGTCCGGCTATCGATCACGCTAGGCTCTTTGTTGGAAGATCTAGGTTTTCGGCTTAACGGCTAGTGGTGGTGCAGCGCTAGGGGTTGGGGTTTCGTGGTCTCCTGCTAGTGAATGGCGGTTGTTCTTGGTCATCGTTTTTCATTTTATCTTGAGTTATAAGGCTGTTTTCTGGTGGCTTGTGGATTGGCTGGTGCACTTTGGAGGTGCAGTGACTAGTGTGTGTTTTTCGTTGTCTTTGGGCAGCTGTTGTTCACTCTTTTGGATGCGGCGGGGATGGCGGTCTGTTGTTGGGCAGCTTGTGTTGTCTGTTTTCTGGATTGTTTTGGTGGTTGTGAGCGGTTTTCAGGTAGCGATGTCCCTCATTGTCGGTGTAGAGACCCGTGTATTTAAATTCCATTTCATTAGTTTTGTGTCATTCAGAAGAGTTTAATTTGAGTTTTAATTATGTTTCCAATGATGTGTAAGTCTAGAGACCCGTAAATTCAAACTCTATTTTATGTATTTATAATTAACGTGGATAAGATTTTAATTGCAAGTTTGACTACCTTTTCGTGGATGTATATGTATGGGTGTAGGTATATCTTGGTGTACCGAGGATTTGGTGGATAGTTTGGATATGTGTTTCAATGTTTGAAGGTGTTTGGAGATGTTAAGAATGTGTTGTTGTATATACAGGTGTATGTAGCACCGAGCCGGTTGGTACATTTTTTGGACATGGGGGTCGGTACCCCTCGTTCTGTCCGTATTAGTCTTGGTTGATCTACTTCTAACCCATTTTTCACAACTCAAATCTCCTAAATTATTGTGATTGTAATCCACCATCTTTTAGTACTTTAGAAACCCTCTCTATTGATATGAAATGGATCTTGACCCATTTTAAGATGAAAGAGTTATGAGCATTTTACCAAAATTACTTTCTAAACGATTATCAATGTCCATATCATTTAATTTTCAAAAAAAATTTGTCCAAACAACTTGGGTTATAAAGTAGACTCAACGAAAGTTTTCAGCTGTTCAAACAACACAAAAATCAGAATTCGGGATTGTCCAGGGCAAGCTCTCGAAATTCGACCTATTGCAGTCACGAAGTCGCAGCCTGAGAACGAATGCGGCAGCCGCATGATCTTTAAATCTTGAGTACTCCCCCAGCTTTTTTGTTCTTTGAAGTACCAAACTCAATTGGCCCAAAAGAGTGAATACCAGCCCAAGTCTAGCAATACCTAATTACCCCTCATAAAAACCCCTGCCTTAACCAATATGTGCCGGCCTTTTCAGGTATCCCATTGTAAAGCCGAATGTTCGGATTGAACTTACCTCCCATTACCAAAATTGAGCATAGCCAGTTAATCCAATGTTAGCATGTTAGTCAAATTAGATTAACACAACATAATATTCACAAGGACACATCACCTAAGTATCGGTACGCAACTAATGGAGCTACATGCTCTGGACTAATTTTCATAATATTCGTAAGGACATTGGCACAAGAAACTTGCTCATTTATTGATATTTCCCAAAATGATTACAATTTCCCATATTTGGCAACAAGATAGAATTATTTCCATTCAAGAAGGTATCAGTTAAACTATGTTACCATAACTAAGCATTCCACTGCCAACCCAACTTGAAGTCATGTCACTTTTTCCTTGTTTGAACATGGGATACAAATATATTCAAAAAAGTGTATGTCGTTGCGAATCCTAATAATCGAATCAAAAATAGAATAAAATTCACAAAATTCATTAGTTGGTATCCGTTATGTCCCCATTTATCAATCTTAAGGAATGAAATCCATACCGAGTTGTGCTTATCCAGAAAGATGTTTACTAGCTACGTCACATAAAGTAACAAACACGCGTTTTATGGAATTTCAATAAGTACAGATGAATGAATATGAATTAAATTACTTTGGTTTTGTTGACTATGCGAATGATTTTATTAAATTCCCCTTTATCCATGGTAAATGACTCCCCTCCTCTCGAAGTAAATAGCCCCATTTTGTTTTTGTACCCCCTTGTTAGGGTAACTCATTGCTATAGAATTTGAACTTC